>JAJMHN010000140.1:0-52666 GCA_030566025.1 Geotrichum cucujoidarum
TGCCCCTTCCCGGCTCTACCTCGTCGCCGGCGCATCCCCCTCCCCGCACAAATTCGGCCACAAGGTCCTCCGCTGGTACCTCAACCACTCCTTACCCGCTGTGCCCATCAACCCCACCTCCCCACAAATCCTCGACTTGCCGGCCTACCCGTCCATAACGGCCGCACTGGAAAAGGAAAAGGACCAAGGACAGGCCAAATCGGTTGGGGTCTCGGTCATCACGCCGCCAACAGTTTCATTGGCGCTGATGCACGAGCTCGCTGCGCTGCCAGACAGACCCGTCAAAGCCGTGTGGTTCCAGCCGGGCACGTACAACAATGACGTGCTCGAGGCCGCCAAAGATGCTGGGGTGGAGTCCGTCGTGGCTCATGAGGATTGTATCCTGGTGCTGGGAGAAACTTACCTCCACGAATCCAAACTATAATATCAATATAATTACTGGTAACCTTGGTATACCCATGTAATCGAGTTTATTGTATTAGTATTAGTATTGTTTCTAGCACTTGTGTGCTCAAAATTAAAATCATTACAAAATTCAAATCCTTTCTTCTACTTGTAACCCATGCTTCTCTTAACTCCAGTCTAGGGTTGCTTATTACAAAACAGTCGGGTTCTCGCGCTTTGAAAACTTGAGAATGCACTCGTCCTGGGGGAAAATGGTGGCAAACACGCGAATCTCCTCACTGAGATCCGTCACCGTGTGCTTCCAGTCATAAAGCATGCAGGCCTTGCCAATCATGGACGTCAAGTTCATCATGACGTAGTTCTGGCCAATGCAGTAATGCGGGCCCGTGCCAAAGACAAGCCAGTTGCTTTGTGCGGCGTTGGCGGCACTGCCCTCGACCCAGCGTTCGGGAATAAAGTCATCGGGGTTCTCGTAGACTTCGGGGTCGTGCAGAGCGGGCCACAGCGTGGGGATGACCATGGCGCCCTTGGGCACGGTGTACTCGGGGGTTACAGGGAACGCCTTCTTGACCACGTAAGGGACCATGGTGACGGGCGGGCGGTAGCGGAGCGTCTCCTTGACGACCATGTAAGTGTACTCCATCTTGTCAATAAGGTCCAAGTCGGCCTCCATGGTGACGTCGTAGTTGCGCAGACGCAGCTGCTCCTCGCGGATCTTGTGCATAACGTCGGGCCGGTCGGCAATGATTTGAAACAGCCACGTGCAGGCAGAGGAAGTGGCGTCTTGCGAAGCAAACAAAAACGTAAAAACGGTCTCAGAAATCTCCTTGTTGGTGAACTCGCGGACAAGGGACCGGCGCTCGGAGGCAGACATGTTGGGGTTGGCCTCTAGCGCAGCCTTGGACTCAAACATGGACTTGACCCACTCGTCCATGGTACTGTCGACTTGGCCGCCGTTGGCAATGTGTTCCTTGGACTGGGCGGCGCACTGCTCAAAGATGTCCATGACATAGTCGGCCATCTTCTTGCCGTACCAGGGCTTGGTAAAAGGCAAGATAATGGGAAAGTTGACGAGCTCCAAAGCCGCGGTAATGTGGTAGTAGTTGTCGCTAATCTTCTTGACTTGCTCGTCGGTAATGTAGGTGCCGCAAAAGGTGCGCAGCGAAACGGCGCACATGAACTCGCGGAACTCGGTCATGTAGGCCTTGGGCTCGTCCTTGGAGTACTCGACAAAGCGGTCGAGGTAGGTGGTGTGCAAAGCCACAAGAGGGGGTAGATAGGTGGAGAGGGCCTTGCGGGTAAAGATACCATTGAGCGAGCGACGGAAATCAACATGCTGCTTGCCGTCCATAAACACCCAGTTTGTAGGGCGCAGAATCTTGATGGCAACGTCAACGACGCAGGGCTTGACGTACATGGGTGCGTTCAAGGCCTTGCGGGCGAGATCGCGCGAGGAGAGAATGACAACAAACTTGTGAAAGACCGAGACGCAAGAAAGGGGACCGGAGGCCCACTTGGCCTTGTACTCTTCGAATTTTGGGTCCATGGACTCGAGGAAGGGGCCCATGATGGGCCAGAGCTTGAAAGAGGGTCCAGCAATGGCGCCCTTTTTTGTGAGGTAGGAGATCTGGTCATAGACGCAGAGGGCGATAAAGGAGGTGAGGAGCACAGACCAGAGGGAGGCGGACTGTCTGAGCCAGAGGTAGGCGTTGACCAGAAGGGAGGTCGAGACGGGCTTGGCCTGGTCCAGCAGGATCTCTGCAGTGGAGTTGACGGCAGACATGGTGCGGTTGGTTGCGTGGAAAAGAGCGCAGGAGGTTTGAAGGAGGAGGAGAAAAAAAAAAAAAAAATACAAAAAAATACGAAAAAAAGGGATGCGTAGTAAAGTCGTTAGAGACAATCAGTCGATGCTCAGATTCGACAAAGCCCCGGGTCTTTGATTCTGAGCCGCGGCTTCAAGGATTTCCAGGTTTTCCAGGCTTTCCACTCAGCAGACGCGTCTTAATAATCGACACTGCTGATTTGACTGAGGGTTGGTGATGGAGTCTGTGGACAAGTCTGTGGTGGACTCGGCTCGAGCAGGTCCCGGCGTTCCGAAGACATCTGAGCTGGCTGAGCTGTGTAGACACTTGCACCGATGACTTACTGAATGCTTCTGCTAAGTCCTTCTACTGAGTCCTTCTACTGAATGCTTCTACTGAGTACTTGCCAATCAGTTCTTCAGTTCTTCAGTTCTTCAGTTCTTCAGTTCTTCAGTTCGTGGTTTGAACTGTCGTTTTGTGCTCGTATTCTTCGCGTTTTTGCAGGCCAAGGGAAAAAAAAAAAGCAGTTCGCCGAAACGGGACATTTTTCCAGAAACGCACACAGACAAACCGACAAGGCCGCCAAACAGCCACAATCAAAACTGCCAACATAATCATCAATACATCATGTCTTGCTGTGAGGAAATACAAGACAATGTTGCTGGTCCATGGCCAAGAACTGGACTAAAGAACTAATCACCAGACTGGCCTTGCACACAGTAGAAACTCTTTGAGAAGGTTGTCCTGAACTAAGAGCAACTCGCAAACAGAGGGTTTTTATTCAAGGCACTTGCAAAACTCTGTCTACGGCGGATATAAGCATAACTAGACCAGAGCCCAGTCTCCAGTTCCAATCCGTATATCCCTGGACAACTGGACAGTTGCTGCATGGGCTACCATAGAAACATATCAACTAGTTCAGCTCGTTCAGCCAGTTCAGCCAGTTCAGCCAGTTCAGCCAGTTCAGCCAGTTCAGCCAGTTCAGCCAGTTCAGCCAGTTCAGCTTGAATGATCGTGAAATCCATGGAATGGGCGTTCATGGAGAACCTCAGAATAGAATTGATATAGTTCCCGAAAAAGAGGTAGGTGCGGCTCACTCCTAACAAAACCTAAACAAAATTACCGTATTTGGCAACGGACCGTTGAATCATCCAACTCAATATCTTCAACTCAATTCAATTCAATTCAATTCAATTCAATTCAATTCAATTAACAAGTAAGTAGTTAATTCAAGTCCCTTTCAATTAAGATTTGTACAAGTTATTCATTCAGCTACTCGAGTTTGTGTTCTTGTTCTTGTCCTGCTTCTTTTCAGCCAGCACGCCTCTACCCGCACACTCGGCCTGCTCCTTGACCTTGCTCAAGACCACCTCCACCAAAAGAGTCTTGACAACGTCCAGTCCAAACAGAGATCTAGTCAATAGTCAGTCACTGCCATTAACAAATAAAGAAAAAAGTATTAAAAAAGTAAAAGTAAAAGCAAAGGGTAGTAGTAGTGGATAGTGGTAATGGCCAGTAGTAATGGACAGTAGTTAGGGGGAAAGTTTTGGAACTTACAGAAACAAGCACACGCCCACAAACGGGTAGCTCGCAAATGCCATCAAACACAGTCCTAAACGGAACCCGGTCACGAGGTTGTCCCGCGACAATTGAGTGTCTCTGGTGGTGGTAGGTTGGGACGGGCTGGGGGTGGCAGTGGCAGTGGCAGTGGCAGGTAGAGAAGTGGCCGCCGCGGCGAGTTTGGTGACAAGGTCGAGCACGGCGGCGAGAATGTCGGTGGTGGTGGTGGTGGTGGTGGTGGTGGCAGTCTTGCCGTTAGCAACTGGTATGTCGTCAGATGTCGGTTTGTCGCTAGAAGCACGTTTGGTCTTGGACTGGACTGGTCCTTCTTGTGGACCCTGTTTCTCTGTCTTGTCGTCTTTCTGTTCAACAGCCTTTTGTTTGTCACTCTTGTGGTGTTTGTCGATATTCTTGTCCGTGCCTGATGGTTTTGCCAGTGTTTTCACTGCTGCTTTTGCTGGCCTGGCCTTGCCCACCGCCGTCGTTGTGTTGTGGAGGGCCAGCAGCAGGTCCAAGTCCTTTCTCCTATGAAAGATCTTTTCAAACCCCATCTACAATCACCAAAAAATTACCCCGAAAAGCTAATGCCAATTCCAGTAAAAAACAAGTTCAATTGACCGTCTGGTCCATGGTTGATTGTTAAGAAACGTAGATTTTTTTTTTTCTTTCTTTCTTGGTTTTATAAATACACAACAAGCGACATGGCGTGGAATGCCATGGTTACTCGTTGCCGCCGCCGCCGCTGACGAGCAGGAGCAGCAGCACCGGCACCAGGTACAGCCCGTACTTTTGCAAAAAGCTCTTTGGTTTCTATCAATCTGTTAGTATCAAATCATATCCATAATAATCGTTTGTTTGTCTTACCTCTTCTTCGGGGACTTGGCCGTCGACGAGCTGTACAGGCTGCGCGAGCAAAGGCACGGGGCCCTTAACACTTGCCGACTCCACAATGGCCACACCTATTTCTCCATCTCCCTCATTGGCACTCACTTTCGACCGCAGGTAAGCCAGGTTCTCGATTCCTCCGTGCTTGTCGATATAGACTGTAAAGTTCTCCTGCTTGTACGCTCTGGTGTCGACTTGGGCGTAAGCGAGACACTTGAACTGGGCTTGAGCGTCCACAATCCCAAAACATCCTAGGCCCTCAATGCCTTTACTGCCTAGCTCTTTGAACTCGCCGGTGCCCAGAAACACGTCGTACTTGAGCAGGCCCTTTTTAATGGGCGTGGCTGATCCCACAGATGTCGATGCTGGTTTGAAGTAGAGCGGGACGGTCTTGACGTTGGAGTCGTCGGTCTCTGCCGCGCTGACGCAAACACAAACGGCGAGCCATGCCAGCAGCAGTGCCGCCAGTTCCCTGAGTTGCAGCATTCTAAGTCTGTCGTTCGCAAGTCCAGAGTTCTTGACTTGAAGTTCTTGAACTGGCGCTTGGGACTCGGAAGCGTGCACATTGCAGTCCTCAGCTGCCGTGGGACCAAGTGCCAACATCCCCAGGGTTAGGTCCAGCTTCTCTTTGGGTTTGAAAAAAAGGCTCCCTTTTCTTTCCCGCCTTTTTCCCATTCCAAACCCACAACCAACAAACCAACACTTCATAACATCTCCTCCGACCATGTCTTCAGCACCTGTTCTCAACGTAAGTCACCCTCGAATTGCAGTGCGCAGTGTTTCCTGGTTATAATATGCGACTTGGAAGGGCGGTGCGGGCGTAGTGCGTAGTCCCCGGGTTGTTCGCGCCATGGTCCCAAACCACTGCAAAAACTCGCCCAGGGTTGGAAAAATTTACGCCTTTTCATTGGCCAGCACCACCACCCTTCTACCACCCTTCTACCACCACTTTCTCCACGACTCCTTTGCTAACAAATTCACAGGTTTTGCGGTGGTCCGCTCTGGGCGCTGGCGTCGTCTACGGCTTTGTGCACAACTCGTCGCTCAAGTCTGAGGCTGCCGCTAAGAAGGTGGCCGACGAGTTTGCAAAGAAGGAGACCCTCATTGCACAGGCCAAGGCCGAGTACGCCAAGTTACACCCAAAGACCGTTGCTCCTGCCGCTTCTTCGGACGTTGTTGACTTTGACGACCCCAAGTTTGATCTCGACGCATACATCAACAAGGCCCTCTCTGGTTAAGGAATCTGTTTACATAGTTACATACAAAAAATAGTACTGCTTGTGTTTTTTTCTAGTGTAACAACCTGGTGTAGAAAGAAAAGGAAACTGGATTGATTATATACAAGAGTTTTTAATTTTTACAATAGGTACATGACATGCAAAGAACTGGTTTTATCGGCGGACTCTGGCAAAGACGCGGCCAGGTTCCAACCCGTACTTTTCTCTCACCGCCTCTGAGCTGCGGTCAAACTTGTTGCGCCACAAGTGCGCTCCAACAGCGTCCAACCCCAGCTCGGTCGCAAACGTTCTAATGTCGAAATGGTCGCGCTGGACAAGGGCACCGGCGGTCTCAGCAGCAATGGGCTTGTTGTCCGGTTGGCGGAACACCCAGACGGCGTGGCGGTGCTTGCCAGTGTTCTTTTCGGGGGTAGGGGGCAGGTAAGAAATCAGCTCTGTAGCCTTTTCGGGGTCCACAACGGTCTCAGTGTTGGACAAGGGAACGTTGGCAAGCGCCCACTTGAGCGTGGTCTTGTAAGAATCCGTCTCAAGGTCCGGAGTGTCCGGGTCCACAACAACCACAGTGTAAAGCGAGTCCTTTTCAATCTTGGTAAACTCCTGGACCTTGAGCACGGGAGGTCTTGCCGCCACGGCGCAGGGCAGCACCTCACCGGGGACAACCCACTTGTTGACGTAACCGGGGAACTGCAGCTCGACGTGCACGCGGGGGTCGAGCGTGGGCAAGGTATCGGGAATCACCTTGAGCGTTTCTAGTCGCTGCATCAAAATAAGCATGTCGTAGGCCTTCCACTTCTCCTCGGCCAGGTGGCGGTACACGGGCTCGTTCATGTCGATTTGGCCAATCTCAAAGTTGTATCGCACCTCGGGGTTGTCGAGCTCGGCCTTGACGAGCGTGCTGTTGATTTGCTTCTCAAGCTCTGCAATACGCTCTGCGGGCTCGCCGGCAGCCTTGGCCTCCTCCAGTTGCTGCTTCAAGGTCTCGGCCTTGCTGTAAAGGCCCTTGGAGTGCTCCTTCAAAATGTCGAGAGCAATAGGAAACGCGCCGTCAAGACCAATAGGGGCGTTGTACTTGATCCGTGCACTTCGACTCTTTAGCGAGGGAGGCCCACCGTACCGGTCGTAGCCCTGCAAAATGGCCGTCCGCATGCGCGGGTTTTTGATTTCAAAGCTCGTCGTGCCAGCCTCCATCTCGGGGGTGGCGCGCGCGGCGGCAATGGTCTCGGCCCGGGTGGCCAGGCCCCGCACCAAGCAGCGCACCGAGCGCAGCGATGCCCGCATGACATATTGGTTCGCCAACATCGTTCGTCGTGTCGTCGTTAAATTTCCTTCAAAGAGTCGGTGTTGATTTGATTTGGCAGTTAATTTTTTCAGTTTTTCGTGATTTTTCAGCGGCCCACAATGTACTGCGCGGAAACATTGCAGTATGCACAACCCTAGCCCAAATCCACATACTTACTGGCAATGTATGGGGAAGTCGGGGCTGGGATCACAAACGTCAAACCCATCTTGCCACTACACAAGCACGAACCATGAAGCTGAGGTTGCAATTGGTGGCGCTGGCGGCGGCGTCGTTTGTAACACAGTGCTACGGCGCATTTTCAGTGTACCGCGACCTGCACAGCAGCCCCATGTTCACCGTCAACGACAACCCCGACAGCTACCTGCTGGAAGATCAAGTCCAGGCGTTTATAAGCTCCGTCAGCGCCCAAGACAATGTCGAGGTCGAAATCATGAAGCACGATAACAAGACGTTTGTGTGCACTCTTCCAGTGACACCAGAACCGTTGACTGAGTCAGAAAACACAGTGGACCTTGTGCAATGGAATGAAACGGAATTAGCCCAAGCTAAATCAGATGCAGTAAAGAGGCTTTCTGTCTTGAAGGATACGTGTATACACCACCGGATCAGCTGGTTCACGTATACCTTTTGCTATGACCGCGAAGTGTCGCAGTACCATGCAGAGGGATCGTTATTACAAACCCACGAACGGCCGATTCCAAGCGACGATGTCATGTTTTTCTATCTCGGCAAGTTTACACACAAGCCCAATGGCGACGCCAATTACAAGACGCGAGTCAAATTCGATGGCGACAGAAATTACTTGTCGTATAGCTTGAACGGCGGTACACTGTGCGACTTGACTGGCAGGAACCGGTCTGTTGAAGTACAGTTCTACTGCTACCCAGATGTTCCCGACAGCATTTTATACATCAAAGAAATCAGAAGCTGTGAGTACCAGCTAGGCATTGCCACAAACAAGCTATGCAGCAACCCTGTATTTGCAGGCCCGGAAAAGGAAGAGGCACTTAAAGTGGAATGCCAGCAAGTCCTGCAATCCTCGGACATTGCTTCATGGAAGGAGAGGAGCACGCCCTCGGTACCCTACGCCACACCCAAGGTGCATATACACGGCACCAGCGCGCCAATTGTTTCGTTTAAAACCGAATTCTCCAAAAGCGAGTTAGCTGCAGCTGCAGCTACAGACTCAAGTGGCGCCACCAACTTACCCGCAAAGTACGCGCTGGAAAAATCAGCAAACAACATTTACGACGACCTCGATTTCACCACCAGCGGGCCCCTGAAACGCATCGCGCTCACCGACAAGGAGCTCGAGGGCGTCAAACTGAAAACCTACCTGGACGACACCGATTTCGCGCTGTCGCTGATCATGAAAAAAGTGTCAACCATGATCCGCGCCGGGCAAATCAAGAACGCCGAGGGCAAGTCTGTGCGCGCCAAGGACAGCTTCACGGCGATTGCGGAGCTGCTTGACTTGGATAAGACCTCGGTGTTGAATGTGAGGATCGTGCTGCATGACGGCGAGCTGCTGATTCATATCTTGCATGGCGACGACTTGAAAACGGGCGAGGAAACAGAAGAGGAGGAATACGGCGACGAGGAGGAAGGAGAGGAGGACAGTGACGAGGAGGAAGATCAAGAAACGTCTACATCCACAGTCACTTTTGTCGCCACTTACACCCAAACTCCCCGAGACCACGACGAGCTCTAATTGCCGATTTGTCGTTCACTCATAATTTATATATTCTTTAATTATTTTATTGCATTCCATTCCCTGTTTCATTTCTACTTACCGCAAGTTGTTAATAGAAAAACCAATTTTTTGAAAGAATAATAAATATTACATTGCTATAAAAAAAAGACATTACGGTACATACGGCATTGTGTAGCTCTAACCCAAGTCTTTTTAAGAATTCTAGTAAACAGTGCTTGGGTTACTGCTGCCGTTACCGTTTGCAAAGCCATTGCTCGATTCGTGAATGCTGTTGCCAGCGGCCTGGCCAAACATGGGCTGGTCAGACTGGCCCTGGGCCGCGGGGTCCCCTGCATGCTGTTGCGGTTGCGGTTTCACAGGTCTGTAAAACACCTTGGACGGCTGTTTCTTTTTGACACCGGGGAGTTTACCCGTGGGCGGCACTTTCGGCCGCGAGTTGCGCAGTTTGGCGGGGAGCTGGTCGCCCTCGACCAAAATGACCTGGCTGGGCGCGTCGTCGGACTCGTCGCTGAGGGTGGTGGCGGACGTGACGTCAAACCGTTTGAGGAGGAACGATCGGATGGGCTCAATCTGGTGCTGTGCGGCATCGCGGCTAATGTGCGGGTACTCGGGGACAGCGAGAATGTGCTCGTGGTCGGCATCGGCGCTGTTTTGCGAGTTGGAAATTGCAAACCGGCTTTGCAGCAAATGCAATGGCACGGACATGGATGTGAGCCCAAGCTCCTCGTCCAATCCCAGTTCCTTGAATCCAAAGAAATCGTCGCCGAGCTCTTCGGAAAAATCGCCGCTGACGAATTGCTCGCTGCCATCCTTGAATTCAGCATCGTTCATTTCGCTGGAGGTCGGCCGCAACAAGTCAGATACAAACACTGCTAGTTTCTTCTTTTGGTCAACCAGTCTTTGATGGTGTCGTTCAATGTCATTGGGAATGTAGTTGTCGAGACTTTCGACCCCGTCAATTCCATTTTCTCCCAGGACATTGGCAAGAATGTCTTCGAGCGATATTTGCTCAGAGGACGTGCTTGACTCCATCCACAGTTTCATACTTTTTCCCAGTTTGCCAATGTAATCAGCGGCAATTTCTGTCAAAGCGTCCATTGCCATGACTTCAGTATCTTCGAAACCTGTATGCATAGATATTTTGGCGATATTGCGGCGCAGCGCCATTCTAGACGCTTCTTCGTTGTACTTGTCACGGTTAGGGAGACGCGATTCGTCATCCAAATCCGGTTCCACAATATCTTCTGGAGCATACGGCTTTAGCTGGGCCTGATGCAAGTATGCTTGCTGTTGCATTTGCCGGATAACACCAATTTTAAAACAGATCTTGCGGATTTGCTGCATTTCTTGAAGATTAGCCAAGTATGCAGGGGCAAGGCCAGTTCTGTTGACATATCCAGACTCCTCGGAGGTTTCTAACACTGCATTGTCCAGGCCTTCGCTCTTGTTGAAGGGAGATAGCTCCCAAGGGACAGCAGGCAAGCCCAAGCCAGTGCTGTATTCCACCAAGATATCATCATTATCTTCCATGGAAGTGATGAATCCTCTGTTGAATCCCCTTGGTTCCTGTTTAGTCTCTTGGTGTGCCTCCTCAGACTTGAAAGCATCGTTTTCAACTTCTTGGAAACGACCCATTTCCTTGCCACTTTTCAGCAGAGCAGGCTTATCTGCTTGCAGCCGATTATCTTTAAAGATTTCAGACCGTTGCAAACAAACGGACAAGACCTTGTCACCAAATAGTTCTTGATACAGTAAAGCCTCAATGTCGTTAAAATCAACCTCGGCCGCATCAAACTTTTGGTCCTCGTCCAAATCATTATTTGGCCCCGGTGTGGTGTTACGGGGAGTCAAGGAAGGCTCAAAAGATTCTAGTCTTGGGAACGGGCTTGCTCTTGCACCAGTGGCTCCTGGAGTTTCTTCGTTTTGCAATTTTCTTTTCCGGCCCTTGGAACTGTGTTTCCCTCCCTGGGTTTTCATTCTAGCCCCAGCTTTCGGTTGCTGTTTTTCCTTGTCTTCGGCCTCACTCTCTATTTCTTCCTTAATTTGCCTGGCTTCCTCGGCTTCAACTTCAGCGCGGTCCCTGATAGTAATGTCTGGTATAAATGGAATCATTTGTAAAGTTTTGGCTCGCATGGCATTTGCATGCACTCTCAAGAAATGATTGGGGTCTGCATTGTACTTTAAACAATTGTTCCAAATAAGCATGAGATCATCCACAAACTCTGTTTTGCTCTTATACTGGAGACCCTTGAGCTTTTTATGAACAGTGTTGAGGTCCATGGGCTTTTTGATAATGTTGAAATAGTTTGGCGCGTCGCGTTTGTTGACCTTGTTTAAAAATGCAGTCGAATGTTCAGTTGTTCCGCGGAGTTGTAAAACAACCTTTTCCGCGGCTTCATAGAGTTCTTCCTGTCCAATCTTGTCTTCACTGGCCCATTTTGATCTGTTTTTCCGCACATCTAAAAGTAGCGTGCTGAGCTCTGTTTCTGTTATTGCAAGCTCGTCCTGTTTGGACTCAATGGCAGAAAGTAAGTGCTTGAGACTCAGGTTGGCGGCTCCGTATGTTGCATTATGAGGAATAGGCTTTCCGGCGGCAGCAGTCTCAAGTTCCATTTGCTTGTCTGCTTCCTCCTGTTTCTTCTGCTTGAGAATGTTGTCTTCGTCGGCATCAAACGTGTGGTACATTCGGTTGACATGCCGTTGGAAAATTTCGCGGCGCTTTTTGAGGTCTTCCTCGGTCGGTAGGCGATTTGGTACTACAAAGTTAGTAAATGCCTTTGGTAATATGTGAACTGGGTGGACTTACTTAGAATGACTGGCTTGCCATTGGGATCCGCGTCTGTGACTTGGTCATACGTGTTCTCTGGCTTTTTGTCACTGCTGGTCTTGTCTTCGTCGTCGTCTTCATCCTCATCGTCGTAATCGTCGTCAACTTTTCGCGTCACAACTGGTACTTCAGCCGGCTTGTCGTCTTGTTCGTCATCAAAGATGGCATAATCCACGTCTGGAGATATCGTTGGATCTGACGGGGGGAACATGAGACCTATTGATTTTTCGTACAGCATGTACCTGACGCGAAAGGCTACCGAAACTCCATCGAGTTGTGACAGTTCTGGTTGTTTTTCCTCGGCAATTTCTGCCTGTATTGACGATGGCGACGGAAGAGAGAGTGACGACGTCTGTGGGGTGTGTCCATTTGTGAACGGAGACTGCTCTGTCCGGTTATTCGTTGAAGTGATCGCTGTACCTGATGGCGGGCTCGTGTCTGAGGACGGCTGTTCTATGCGACAAATCGCGTTACCATTAATGAAATCATTCCAAACCTGGCCGCCTTTATCGAGAGCATGCTTGAAAATGTCGTGTTCTTGTATCGTTAAAAAGCCTCTCCAGGAGTCATGAGTTTCAATGTCCTTGGCGAGCTTGAGAAGTCCTGAAGGATCCCCGGATGACCAGAGGGATTGAAACGAGCTAGTCATTGGGTAGTGGTGCTGAGATTAAATGCTGCTTCACTACTGAGCAAAGGAAACTAAAACATAAGGCGTAGTATGTAGTAGTAAATTCAATTGTCAGCGCAAGGTTATGCAATGCCTTGAAGACTCGCCAGGATTAATTCACGACGCGAAAGGTATCAAACAGTAGCGAACGCGGATCTGTTTCTCGTTGATGTGGTTGGGACGAAATACTGGGATGGAGATGGAATTTACCCTCTAGTCATGTGACTTCAGAATTGCCGCACCAGGAAAAGTATGGGCAGCTCCAGTAGGAGCATCTATAAATTAAGTGGAAGTCTGGACAAATAAATAATTAGCATTGTAGACAGGGTACATGGCTATGAATGAAAGTACTCCAGGGCCCGCAAGGAAAGACCGAAAAGCTCAAGGAGTTGGTACTGTAGGGTCCACTCCAACACGGAAATGGCCAGAAACTGCGAGACCTGTTTGAAGGACAATGCATAGAATGGTTGTACAAGAACAACAGCGCCGGACATATTGCGCTCGTTAAGGTAAAGTTTGACGATCAATCTGGCCGCTAGAATCTCAAGAGTGGAGTAAAAAAGATTAACAAAACACTCTGAAAAGACTGCTTTTGCAAACAAAAGAGTGACTCGTGATCTTTGCGCAGTATTAGCACCTTCTGGGTTCGGATTTTCCAGGTCGAAGCCAAGTTCCCGGTAGTTTTTGAGGTCCTCAGATGGAATCTCACCCCGTCTGAAAAAACGGTTGAAGACGGCTAGTCCTTTTGCAGTGACAAAAGTTCTGTACAAAGAGAGGTTCATGAAAGCAAAAACTATAAAGTATTTGCCTGGGCTGGTCACTGCAGTTGCGAATGCACTGAAATCGGGGAAAAGGTCGAAAACGTTCGTGATTCGCAACGACTGGGCGACATGGAGTTCGCGGAACGGATACAGGAGACACTCTTTGAAACTGGAAAAAACAGATGGGTTTTCAGGATCGTCAAGGTTAATGCCCTTGCGTTTGAAGTAGCTTCCAATCCCTACATCGAGGGCATCAGTCAGTGTGGAAACCCCGTAACTTGCCGCAAAACGGAACAACTGGGAAAGGCCAATTGAATTCTTGCTCCAATGAAATATGTTGGACCCTTGCTCCAATACCAAGGCCTGCATTTTGCAATCATAGCACACAGACCCTACCATTGAGCTAAGGAACAAGAATGATGTGAACAAGCCCCAGTGATATGGTGATCTGGTAGCTTTTGCTGGTGGCACAGATGGGTCGACCACGGAACTGCTTTGCTCTGACGAGGGCCTGCTCTGCTCTGCCAAAGACTTGCTTTCTTTTTCGTCTTCTGGTAGCCGGTAGATCTGGCCTGCGTAGACACCCAGGGATCGTAGAACGTGCGTTTGTGCTTCGTGTAGTTTGTTTTGCCGCGCCTTGTACAGTGACACTGAGTTTGCTGACGCGTCGTCAGAATCCAGATCGTCTACCAGAAACGACCTGCCCAGCGCAAACCGCAGCAGTCGCTTTGCGATCATGTTCTCAATTGCCAGCACCGCGTGGATGTTGTGCTTAATTTCTTAGACAAGAAACTTGGATGGGGTCGAGGTGGGAATAATGAAGGGTTAGGTTTGGTTGGGAGTTGGGGAATAATTTTTTTTTTCTTCCCAAAATTGACTGTGTTGAAATTTTTCAATGGACTAGTTTAGCGACTTTCTGCACGACAAGAACAATGGACGCACGGTTGAAGACAAGTTTCAAGCCGACTGCCGTGGAGCCGTTCTACAATGGAGGCAAGGTCTCTATTACGGAGGACGGTAAAGTCATGGCTACGACGTTCGATGACAAGGTTTTCGTTACCGATTTGGCTACGGGTGCCCGTATTGCCGAGATCGAGGGAGACGGCGAGGTTATTACGACGATGGAAATTTCTCCAGACGGCGCCTGGTTAGTCACCTGCTCCCGATCCTTGCAAATGAAGACGTTTGCATTGCCTGCTGGTGAGTTGGTGCGCACAGTAAAGGCCCACGAGTCGCCCGTCATTGTCATGGCTATCGACCCTACGTCAAGTTTGATCGCTACCGGTGGTGCCGAAGGTGCAGTAAAGGTTTGGGATCTGGAAGGCGGGTACACGACACACAACTTCAGAGGCCATGGTGGCATTATCAGTGCACTAAAATTCTGGGGACGCCAGGGTACTAGTGACTGGAAGCTGGCCAGTGGATCCGACGACTCCAAGGTTCGTGTTTGGGACCTGGTCAAGAGCAAATGTCTTGCGACCTTGGACGGCCATGTCTCGGTTGTGAGAGGGCTCGATTTCAGCCAAGACGGTACTACACTTATTTCCGGCGGTCGTGATAAGGTTGTAAATGTGTGGAACGTTTCGAAAAAAATCACGTTAAGAAACACAGTGCCAGTTATGGAGTCGCTGGAAACCGTTGGATTCCTTGCACCCGGTGCTACAGACTACGAAGACAAGAGCGAGCAATTAGTGTATGTGGGCGGTGAAGACGGTGCCACTGCTCTGTGGGACGTTACACGCAACAAGAAGCTGGTCTCTGTCAATCATACCCTCGACACAGCAGAGGAGACTAGCATTTCCGACATTATTTACAGGCCCAGTGCAAACCTACTGCTGAACGTCTTGACGGACCAGACACTCGTACAGTCTTCTTTGACCTTGGAACTGGAGACCATCCGCCGCATTGGTGGTTACCACGGTGAAATCATTGACTGTACCTACGTTGGTGAGGACGAAGAGTACCTTGCTATTGCCACAAACTCCCCCGAAGTGCGAGTTTTGCAGTGGGGTGCCCTCTCGCACGTTGTCCTTGCCGCACATAAAGACATTGTCATTGCCATTGACCGGTCTGTCGACGGCCGGTGGCTTGCCACTGCCGGTAAGGACCGCGTCGCCATGCTGTGGGACTTGCAGCCCTTGCTTGACGGAACTGGCGAGGCTACTGTGCACAGTGTTTACACAGGTCATGCCGACTCTATCGGCGCCATTGCACTGTCGCGAGCCCCGACAAACAAGCCCAACGATCCCCCAGAGTTTTTCATTACCGGTTCGCAGGACCTTACTGTGAAACGGTGGGCCATTCCCCGCAAGGCTGGCGAGGCTGGTAAAGCCGTTTACACTAGAAAGGCACACGACAAGGACATTAACGCCATCGACATTGCCCCCGACAACAAGACCTTTGCCACTGCGTCGCAGGACAAGACTGTCAAGGTGTGGGACTTGGAGAGCGGCGAGAGTATCGGTGTCTTGCGCGGCCATAAGCGCGGTGTGTGGACAGTCAAGTTCAGTCAGTACGACAAGATCATTGCCACGGGCAGTGGCGATAAGTCCGTCAAGATCTGGGGTCTCAATGACTACGCCTGCTCCAAGACCTTCGAGGGCCACACCAATTCGGTACTCAAGATTGCATTTATTACACAGGGCCAGCAGGTTGTGAGTGCGGGCGGCGACGGCCTGGTCAAGGTGTGGGAGACGCGGGGCAACGGCGAGTGCAGCAGTACGTTGGACAACCACGAGGACAAAGTGTGGAGTTTGGCGGTGCGCGAGGACGACACTGGTTTCATCTCGGGAGGCGGTGACGGTATCATTACCTTTTGGGAAGACGTCAGCGAGGCCGAGCGTGTCAAGGACGCCGAAAATCGAGCCGAGCAGGTCGAAAAGGAGCAGGCCTTGGACAACTACGTGTTCAACAAGGATTGGAAGAACGCCATTGTGCTTGCGCTTTCGCTCGACCAGCCGTACAAGCTGCTCAAGATGTTTACAGAGGTGTCCAACAACAACCGCGAGGAAGGCTCCATCACGGGTCTGCTTGCGGTCGACGTTGCTATCAGCCAGCTCGAGCTGGACATGGTGGAGCGACTGTTGAAGCGCGTGCGGGACTGGAACACGAATGGTCGCACGTCGAACGTTGCGCAGACTGTGCTGCACGCGATCCTGTGCCACCACGGGGTGGACACGCTGAGCAGCATCCCGGGCCTGATCAAGATCATTGACGCGCTGATTCCATACAGCGAGCGCCACATTGTGCGGATGGAGGATCTGGTGGAGGAGAGTTTCACGATTGACTACGCATTGAAGCAGATGAATATTTAATTACAAGGGGGGTTTCGGAGTCGCGCGAGAGCGTAGCGAGACAATGTTAGCTCTAGGAGTGGAGAAGGGCATGTAATATACTAGAACGCAAAAAAAAAAAAAAAAAAAATACATTGATAGAGTTTTTCTTTTAACTGTTAACCAAGACTTACAGTAACCTGGGGATTGATGTCATGTCATGATCATTTCATGTGCACAAGCAGCACAACTGCTGATTGTAGGATCGTCGGGCGCAAGTGCCGGTGAGAATAATACGGCACTAGCATTTTAAATGGACATTCTGCAAATACGAACCCATCATTGTTGGTGGCTTTAGTGGGTTTGACTGACCAGGTACAGTTTGGGGCTTGGTTCTTGTGTCAAGCATGATAATGCACGCACGCACATACACCGCCGTGTTCCAGCCCGTCAACAAATCAACAAAATCACATGTAGGCGAGAACTTTTCTCCAGTGGAGTTGAAACAGACAACCAAGTTAGCTACAGCTTGTTTCCCAAGCGACGAGACAAGAACCACAAACGATGGATGTGATTGTGTTGACTGGACTTGTGGGTTGAGAATTAAAAGAGGTTCTGTTTTGTAAGCATTTGGGGGAGATGGTTTACGCGAGAATGGGACCTTGGACAGGCTCTCGCCGGTGGAACCAATGCATGGACGCATTCTCAAGGAGGGAGGGGTCTATGGCCGAGAACCTGGTAGTATCTCCAGATCTCGGTTGATTCGGTGGTCCAAAGAGTCTCCAGCGAGATTTGCCTAGTTGCTACGGCTCGACAAGATCCCACCAAGCTGCTTGGTGCCAGTGGATGACAGCTTCCCTCCAAGCAGGAAATCGTCCTAGCTGTGGGCCGAGTGGAAACGGTTCATACTCCTATTTTTTGCAAATAGATCAATTCTGAATTCTAAGTTCTAACCACACGCGCGGTGCAGGCCAGGCGTAATTATCGTGGACGCGTTGCATCCCCCAACGGATTAGGTCTCTTTAACTAAACTCTACTGCCTCTGCTCACTCTCTCTTCACCCCTTAAATTTGAGATTCACCGACTGGGTTTTGATTTCATGTGCGCGCGCTGGGGGTCCTATGTCGACCACCAACTTTTGCATTCAATCACTGGATTAATTTATTGACTTTTTGATCGTGGAGAATACAGTTTAAGCTCCGAGACAGCATGGGCATGATACGCGACTGCTGCTGCGCTTGCCTGCCCCCTTGGGGGCCTGCCTTGCAATTAACTGCCTTGGTTATGATGGCTAGTTAACTAATAGTGGAGACAAATTTCCAGCAAGCAAGCTTGTCGTGTAGTCGCAGCGCGCGTTGGCCGCAAACGGAAGGAGGCCAGCTAGATCATAGACTGGTTGTAAAGTAATCCGCGTTGTGCATCGCAGCTAACTCGTTGACGCTTACTGGGTGGGCTTTTGGCCAAAACGTTACCACGGTGAGCACGAGCTGAAAAGTAGCGCAGGTGTAAGAAACCAGAACAAGCCCGGAAAATTCAGGCAGCCACTGCACGCAGCCAGTTGAATCCGGCTATTGCAAGATAATTTTCTCGCCTGTCCCTTAGCATGAAAGAGAGCGCCGGTTTGAGCAGGTGCAGCGTTCCAGCGAGGACAGGCACAGAAACCGCTGCCGTCGCGTTTGTTTACTCTTTTATGGGCCCAGCGCCAACTCCAAGTGATGGAGTGTACGGCTGAACACCGCCGATCAAAATATTGGTTTAGCAGGCAATTACATAAGTAACAAGCACTTCGAGTATTTGATCCATGACCAAGCAAACGCGGCAAGGCCAACGAGTCAAACCATGGAAGAATAGGACGCCTTGAACGTATAGAAATCTTTTGCGCCGGTAAATGAAAAGACGCTTGACCAGTCGGCTTTGGTGTTTCTTTATTTGAAAAAAACGGCGGCATTAGAGAGCCAGACAAGAAAGGAAAGCTTTCTACTTGTTTACTTTTGCTTGATTAGGTTTTAAGGTACTGTCTTTTTTTTATTTTTTTTTATCACGGCTTATTTTTCGTAATTGGCATTGTACACAAACCAGTTGGCTACACGGGAGAGCTAATAAATCAGTTAAGTACTTAGTCCGTTCAGAGTTCACAAGTCGTAAGTAGCTTCTGACAAATGAGCTTACGGCGGCCAAAACGATCTGTGCTTGTTTGCATGGTTTGTCGGGCAGCAGTGGTTTGGCGGCTACACCTGACAGAACCGGCCGTGCGTATCAATTAATCAATCAATTCATGATCCCGCGTATCCCGCGCACCAGTTGGGCCAGCAATCTGCAATCAGCGAACTTGCTCAGCAGGGCGGGCGTGCCCATCGATCTTGTCTGCCCTGGAGTGACGTTTGTAAACCCACAATTGAGCAAAATCGACCAGCTGTTTGAATCGCCGTTGATTAGAGTTGGGTTCAGTCAGTGAGCCGTTGATCAGTTCCTCGTGTGACGACAAACAACTACCACCGAGCCCCAGACCCGTCTCAGGCTCTCATACTTTGCGCTCTCAAGACAGACAAACGCCCATTGCCCGGGCCTTGTCTTGTAGCTTGCTCACAATCACTTTCACAGTTCTCACCATTCCTGCCGTTTCTTTTGGTTTTGGCAGGCGAGGAATTTCGCAGTGGGAAATTGCCTAATTAGGGCAATGCCGGGCCAAATGGGGCAGTTTGACAATATCGGAAAAAGCGTGGCCTAACCCTGAGCACAACGCGAGAACGCGTCGACGCGCGCCGCGCGCCCACGCGACACACCGCCTTGAATGAAAAAGGTAAACAAGCGCTTGTTTGGTTTACCAGGCAGAAACAAGCAAATGACGACGCCGGGGACCTTGTTTGTATTGATTTGCTTTTTCTTTATTTAGGAAAAGTTTAATCTCGGTCGTTTCTTATTTCTTTCTTGAGCTCTTGGTTTTGCTAGTTACGCTTCGTGGTTGTGTACAAACGTCGTTGACTGGCAGAGAAAGCGTCGAGCGTAGGTGCAAGCAGGCTGGACATGATGAGAGTCCTGAATACTGGCACGGCAGGCAAAACACCTTGTATGGACAGGTGGCCAAGGTCTGGCGGCCAGCAGGACTCAAAACACTTGTAACACCTGCAAACACTTGTAACCACCAACGGCTCGTCACAAACACAAACAAAAGCGCTCTGCCAAACAAGCTCCGGGTTTTCAAGTTTAGCGCTCCAGTTTGTTTATAGTTGTTGGCTATAACCGCTGGGCAATATACTCTGGCAGTACGCTTCATAGTTGACCACAATCTATTTGCCCGGACTATTATTGTTTCTCTTTTCTTAGACAAACATAAACATTGCGCAAAAGAAATCATCCTGCACCTCTCCAACCGCCGACCTCCATCGCCCGCTGAGCACTCGAGCCAGACAAGAGGTAGAGGCCTTTTTAAAAATAAAGTATCTATATGATAGTTTCAAAGGATTTAAAAAAAAAAAAAGAAAAGTATATATACAAGCTTGTCGCTGCCACTGCTTTCTGAATATTCGACGCTCATTCCGCTACGCCTACCCTCGTTCCGTTCACGGCAGTCACTCTTTTATAATCTATATACTCGCCTCGGCATCAGTATATACCACATAGACCCAGCAGTCACTTTTGTTGTCTAGTTAGAAAAGAAAAAGAAAAAAGTATTGTATGGCTCTTGATACATCACAATGGCTCTCCAGTTTGCTTCGCTCCAGCGACCGGAGCTCTCTCCTGTTCAACCAAAGGTCCTCTCCTTTTTTGAGGCCTCGCCAATTCACGCACAGCAGCAGCAACAACGGCGACCCTCGATCAGCTCCAACGCCTCCGATATGTTTGGCCGCAAGACCCTAAAACCCCAGCGCAAAACCTCCACCGCCAGCTTTCCCTCGTCATGTCTCCTCAACACCTCACAAGAATCTTTTGACAAAACGCCAGCGTCGCGCAAGCCAATTATTCTGTGCCAAAAGGAAGTCTCCTTTGATCTGGATCACTCACCTCTCCCGCACAAATCGTCCTTCTTTGATCTGCGCAGAGACGAGGACGTCGACATGGAGTCCGACTCCACCGCTAGCATGTTTTCAGACAATGACGACATGGAAGACAACCTTTACGAAGACCTCACGCCCAAATTCAACCTCAGACCCTCGGCATCCAACTCGGGCTTGTTTGTCTCGGCCTCGAGCGAAATCGACTCTTACTTTGCCATTCCTACAAACACCATACCCACAAAGGCCACCACCACACAGCCCATGAAGTCCCTGTCAAACCCGTCGATACTCCACACAAAGCCACTCCTTACCCCCGAGGTCCCTGAAGCCTCGTTTAAACCCCCGGCCAAGGCCTGGGGCATGCCTTCCTTTGGCCCTAACCAAGCCACTACCCCAGTGTTTCCCCGCCACTGCAAGGTGAGACGCACCCACAGCATGTTTGAGCACCCCGAGGACGTCATTGCCGCAGACGCTAAACATGAGATGTCAAGCCCTGCTGATACCTGCCCGTCGTTTCTTAACAACGACAAGTGCACCATCAAGTCCTTTACCGTCGAGGGAGATCCCTTCCGCCGCATTACCCGCGACACCTTGTGCGAGATCCTCGATGACAAGCATCGCGGCATGTACGACCGCCACATTGTGGTGGACTGCCGCTTTGAGTACGAGTACGAGGGCGGCCACATTGAGGGCGCCATTAATGTCAACTCCAAGGAGGGTCTCGAAAAGACCCTCCTGGCCACTGCTGGCAGTGACCGCGTGCTCCTCATCTTCCACTGCGAGTACTCGGCGCACCGCGGGCCCCGCATGGCCATGCAGCTGCGCAACCTCGACCGCCAGGCCAACCTCAGCCGCTACCCTCTCCTGCACTACCCGGACATTGCCATCCTCGACGGCGGCTACTCCCACTTCTTTGCCCAACACACGGACCGCTGCTACCCCCAGCAGTACGTCGAGATGAACGACCAGTTGCACGCAGAGGCCTGCGAGAAGGAATTGGACCGGTTTAAGCGCACCATGCGATTCTGCCGCACGCAGTCGTTTACCTACGGTGCACATGAGACCTCGCCCATGGGTGCTGGCGCCGGTGGCCCCAGTGCTCTTAGCAAGCCCCCCTCTGCCAAGCCGCTCACTTATTCGCCCTGCAGTCCCATCTCGCGCACGCAGTCCATGTTCTCCTCCTTCAAGTTCCCGCTCGACAAGAACTCGCCCTCCATGCCGGACTCTTCGCCTTTGGCCAACCAGTCCCTTACACCTTGTTTTTCCAAAAGTTTCAAGTCGCTGTCTACAGCTTCCTTTTCGTCGTTTTCCAGGCCCTCCTCCTCTTCTTCTTCTTCATCAACTCATTGCATGCCTGCTAACGACACAACGCCGACTCAGCCTGCAGCTCGCAGACGGCTCGGCGTCCTTCCCAAGTTTTCTCACTCGAACTTGTTTCCATGATTTCTAAAAACAAGACAATACTACATTGTCTTCTTTTTGCAACTTTATTTTATTTCACGTCCGTTCCTTTTTGACATTTTTGCTGCTTCTTTATTTTTTTCTCAGTCGCTCGCTCCAGTATACCCTCTTCTTTCCATGGCTACACACTTATTTATTCTTTTTACCTTTTTTTGTCCGAACCCTTTAACTATTGCATTTGATCGCGATGGCTTATACCGCGCGGTCAACAACACACACTCTTACCTATTGTTATGCATTTCTTTAACTTCAGAGTAATTTATATAAAAAAAATTCAATGAACAAGCAAATCACAGATCAAATCTATAAAACCAGAATACGTGTATTAAAAAGTCATTAGAATTCGCGTAGCGTAGAAGGAATGAAAATCTAAACTCTATTTTATTTACTCGGCGTCGTGCACACTAGCCGCCCGGCTGTTTTGCGCACCTGTCGCACTCTGGCTCTGGCTCTGCTGCTGTTCGCGGTCCCTGTCCTGGTCCTGGTCTTCCTCCATGCCCTCCTGCCGCTCCTGTTCCATTTTTTCTTCGAGCACCTGCGACCTGAACCGGTGCAAACTGTCAATTATTTCAGTAAAATGGTCCCGGCGCTGGTTCCACGTACGCTCGTACATTTCCTTGCGGGCCTCAAGGTCGGCGATTTCGTCAAGGAGAGCGAGGTTGTGGGACTCGGCTTCGTCGCGGGAGAGGTTAAGGCGACCTGACTTAGTGACAGTGCCGGTAATTGCCGGTGGTGCGGAGACTGCAGGTTTGCGTGGAGCAGATGTAGAAGCAGCAGGATGAGCTGACTTGGTCGGAGTAGCGGTCGTTGTTGCTGGAGACTCGCTTTCTGCAACGGGGATATCGAGGTCCATGACATCGTCCTCTTCACCTGAATTGCTGCCCTCTCGGTCATTGCCTGCCTCGTCCTCAACGTCCATTTTCTCATCTTCCTCATCTTCCTCATTTTCGTCTTGTTCCTCCTTGCCCTCGAACTCGTCGTAAACCAGTTTTATCCGTTCAATTTCAAACTTTTTTTCTTTATTGAGCGTCTCTGCAAACTTGGAGTACTCTTCCTTATGAGCGCGTTTCAGCTGCGACGCCGCTAGTTTTTCTTGGAGCTCGGTCGTCTTTTGGTCTAACCGCGAAATTTTTTCATTGCTAGCCAGCTTTTCTTGCCGGTACTGTTCAATCTCCTGTTTGTTCATTCGCAGTTGTAATTGTAGTCGCGTGAGCATGGTCTGGTATGCCTGAAATTCTAGCACAAGCTGATCCCGCAGTGAGTTTCTAAGGAAAATGCGTGTGTTAGGCTTTTACCGACGCGTCAACGAAGGGGTCGCTATACGTACATTTCAGTTGGTGATGGTGATTGTAATGCCACTAGGCTGTTGGCGTGCTTCGCCAACCGCTTGTAGTTGGTTTCGGCAATAAGCACCCTCTGCTTTATAATTGAATCTATAGATGTCCGTTAGTGATAACCCTCTAAGTCGCCAATCTCGCCAGTACATACCATCGTCGACACTAGCCATCGTTGCATAAAAGTCTCGATAGTGGAAAATTTGGAGGTTTGGGAGGTTTGGAAATATCTTGGAGGCTTATTCTTTTAATTCTTCTTTTTCCAGTTCCCCATTGTGAACACCTCATTAAACCAAATGGCCAGTCGAACTCAGCAAATCAACTTCTTGGCTGCCGTCAGCCTGGCAAGCTCGGGCGATGTCTCCGGGTTTCAGAACATTGTTGCGTATGACGGATCCCTTCTAGATTCGCCGCAGCGCCCGCAATCGGCGTTTTCCATCTTGCTATACTTTCTGCCAGAGGCCATACCGTTTAGCGAGTATACTAATCTCCTACGCCGAATGGTTTCAAAAGACTTCAATGAGGTCACCACGGCTCCGACGATTACGTCTGCTTTTAGCGACTTGACGGACGAGATTCTGACGCACAGAGCTGGTAAATTAGCAGATTATATCACGAGCAAAGTTCAACGGTATGGGTGGCTCAATTCTAGTGAAGGCTCTTACATTGACGACTGGATTAAAGCTCGAGTTCGTCTTGTCGATACTGTTACCGGCCTTGCCCAAGATACGTCACCGCTGTTCAGTATTAGCGATCATAGCGAAAACGACTTGTTTATCTGGCAACATGGTATAGTCCAAGTAGTGACTTCATTTCGAAGCATCTACCACAACCAAGCCCAATGGATTAGTCTTGCGTCGCTTGAAGAGCTTACACCGCGTCTCGCCGTGCAACTTCTGCTACAATTCACGACCGTCGAAACTGTGGTGCGAGACGTCAATACGCTAGTGGTCCCATACCTGACGTACAAGTGTTCGCACGACAATGATTACTCTGCCCTGTGGGAATGGATTGGTCAATCTACCAACATTTATGACGAGGATCCGCCCGCCCACCTGCTTCTTCTTGTTAAATTGGTAGAAGCCGGCGGCATTCGACTGCCCACGGAACAAGCCAACTTTGATTTTATTCGCGCCATTCTCGCTTTTCTTTACACCTTTCCCAGCGAACATTATACTCCCACTACTTACTTGCACTTTGGAGAAATCCAAAAAGATCTCGGAGATTTTGAGCTCGATATAGAGACTCCTGATTACAAAGTGCCAGAAGAGGTTGTTGAGACAGACCTTTACAGCTTTGGTTCACTACAAAAGTCTAATTTGACAAGCCCTACTTTATACTCACTGAGTCTTTTGAACAAGTTTGTCTCTTCCGGAGCTTTGTTGGCATTACACATCCCCCATATTTCGCTGATTGAAGTGGTAGTTACTAGCTTGTTCGGATCAGAAGAAGACCAAACGGCGTTGGCACGAAAATACATATTCAGCAAGGAAGATTCTTGGAGAGTTTTAGACTCTACACAATGGTCGCGTATTCGCGACAATATCCGGTGGCTCAAGACCAAGTCTAAAGTCCTTTCAAAAGTACCAGATTCATGGATCGATGAAACTTTACTAGTCTCAACATTAAAAAGTGGGCGATTTGACTTTGTCCAGTCGAATTTTGTTGACGCCCGTCGCACGGCAGTTTCCACTGACAATCTGACCAAGCACTTGTTGGATGCATTCTACGAGAATTATGACAAAGCTACCAACTGTAGCACCAGCAGAGGTTCTTTGAAAAATGCTGCTGCATGCATCAAATTATTAGAAACCAAGCACGCCACCAAGAGCAAAGTGCCTTCAGTTGTATCAAGAGCTAGTCGACTATTGTCTGCAACCAATGAACTCTCGGTCTATGCTCTTACACTCACACCAGATGTCGTTCTTCACCCTGTGGAACTGCGATGTCAAACAAAAGACCCCCTTATCATTATTCACCGCATTCTAGAGCTCAATTCAAAGGCTTACCACGATTTGGAAAAATTACAAGCGATTTCTACCGATATTGTTTACGGAATTTTGGGTAAGGACCTG
This sequence comes from Geotrichum cucujoidarum, assembly GCA_030566025.1. Taxonomy (NCBI): domain Eukaryota; kingdom Fungi; phylum Ascomycota; class Dipodascomycetes; order Dipodascales; family Dipodascaceae; genus Geotrichum; species Geotrichum cucujoidarum. The sequence goes on from JAJMHN010000140.1 coordinate 25,297, forward strand.
CCTCACACTGATCTCAAAGTGATTGCCATGTGCATCGATGCTGCATTGGTTGACTCCAATTTTGACCAGGCTTGCAAGTACACTGAAATACTGCGCGAGTTGCCAGTGCCACAAGACGACGAGGCTCAGCAAATTGTCTGGACTGCTTGCTACCAGGTTGGCAAGTTTGTATCGCCTTACTGGGACGACTCTGACGTGAAGCTGGTTACTACAGTCTATGAAAGACAGCTGGAACTCCTCGGCCACACTCTTGCCACAGCTCCTCGCGAAAACCTCTCCCCGATTCTTAACGCCTGGAAGCGTGTTGAAGCCCAAATTGCAGATGCGCAGCAGTTTGGAGATACTTCACTATCCGATTCTAATCCACAATTGGACGCTATCAAGGCTACTACATCGCGCTTTGCTCGTGCCATTCAGTCGTCGGCAGCGGCAACTTTTAGCAATACAGACCTAAACATGCCGGCTGTTATGCCCGACCCCAACTCGCATTCATCTTCCAATCAAGAACTGCATAACTCGAGGAAGCGCGATCAGCTGTCTGGGCTCTTGGTTAGTGGTCTCGGTTGGGCAATTGGCGCAAACCCAAGGTGATCATGATTCCAATCCATGTAACAAGTCAGTTTACTTCACAATAGTCCTGTTGAAAAGAAAAAAATTCACACAGTTGTATGATACTTATCATTTAATGGTTGTGTTTGTTTTGGTTGTGTTTTCCCAGAATACCCTTGCTTTTTGAAAAGTACCATCGGCACTGACATCTTCGAGATCATCGTGATTAGACAGGGCCTTAACGCAAAGAACAGAGACGAACTATAAGTAAGAAAAAAGATATTGCCAGTCCATCAATGTAACACCAGTCTTTAATAGATGATTCACTCAGCTATACTTTTCCGGGGTTTGTTTTGCGTTTTGCTGAGAAACACAAAGAGCTGCCTTGTTCTTGTTTAGAGCGTCATGGACTTGAGCTTACTGCTCAATCGGGTGGTATAAAAATTTGGACCATGCTCATGATGATTTTTTATTATCCATCCATATTATGATATATTATGATGATGAATTGCTAGTTAGTCGACTATACATGATTCCAAACACAAAGAGCTTGCTTGTAGTTCAATTCAGGCAATTCTTTTTTTTTAAAAAAAAAACGCAGGCGTACTTGTGGTTGAAAAATTGAAATTCCACGACAAGACTCGTGGCAAAGAAAGAACAATTTAAAATTTATTACAGTTGGTACACGATGCAAACCATCATCACAAAAACATGATGAGATAGCAAGTAATAGTGAAAATAAATCATCATTATAATAAATAAATTAAATAGAGTTGCGCCTGATGGCGGCGGTGGGCCGTTGGGCTTTGCCCTTTTTCGAAATGCTTCCAGGAATGGACGGCATCTTTCCGCTGCTTTTCAAATTGTCTAGAAATTCGTGGCCGTACTGCGATCCGACTCGGTAGATCTCTTCAAATTTGCCAAAGTCGAGCGTTGCATAGTTGTCTACAGGCGGTCGGAGGTAAATGACACCAGGAGCCTTCTTGGCCTGCTCTAGTTTTCCTACACTGGAAACGTAGGTCAGGCGTTGCTGGATCTCGAAAAGACTAGGAACGTTTGGATGCTTGGAGAAAATGTTCCAGCGATTTAGTACTACCCAGAGCCCAGACAGTGTGTCACCATATCTCATGGGCGTGGTGTCGTCAACACTGCCAACGTCAACAGCGAAAATAAACTTTGCTCCCATAGATTTCATTTCAGACACTGGAAGATTATCCATGTAGCCTCCATCTAGCAACATCCTGCCTTTATCAGTAAGAGGCGGTAATAACCCTGCTAGTGACATGGACGCACGAATATAACGCCAGGAGTAGCCTGATTTATGAATCTCCATGCAAGAGTGAGTAATGTTTGTCGAGTTGACAAAGTATTTAAGCCAAAAATCTTCTATCTGACTGTCCCCAAAAGTTTTCCATATGCCACGGTTGAACTCGTGTCCCGTAGTGTATGAAGTAGCAGGGTACGTGAGGTCAAGAGCCATTCTCCACAAACTGCCAATACGGGAGGCGAACATTTTTGCACGACCGTAGATTGGCACCATGTCGTACTCTTTAGCGTATAGACCTCCTATAAAAGAGCCAATCGAAGTGCCGCCAACGAAGTCAATGGGAATGCCATTGTCTTCAAGGGCACGAATAACTCCAATATGCGAAATACCTCGAGCACCACCACCTCCAAGAACAAGCCCAACTGCCTGACCAGAAAGAATGCGCGCCAGTCGTCGGAAATCATTCTTGTGGGCATGGGAATTAGAGTAAATTGGAACACCTCGCCGTCTGTATTTTGTAATGAGATCAGACTGAATGCTCTGAACCTTCGAACGAATTTTTTTGAGGGTGCCTACCCTTGTGAGCGATTGCTCAACGTGATCCCTGGAAGAAACGAGCTGGACATGGTGGTGAGAGTCAACCCAAATTCGATTCTTCAGCCATTTCGCAGTTGATCCAGGGCTGACAATACGCTCCTCATGAAGCAGTACTAGCTCCTTCTTTGCAGTTGTCTTCATAGTCACAAGCATCCGCTCGTATTCTCCAATTTCTGGTTCCGAAGCTGCGTTGGCAATGAGCAAAATAGAATCAGCTTGAGCAATGCATGTTTCAGTCCATAGAGAGTTAACATTACTGTCCGCAATATAAATGACTGTTTGGTACTTTTCCTCGAGATCTGCTAAATAGCCCTTGAGCTTCAACACACCAATCTTGCTGAAAGCATTGCGGCCGAGATGGTGTAGAATTGCGGCAAAGTTAAGAGAGATGGCGTTATGACCAATATCTTTGTATGCTGTGAACAGTTTACTTCCAAATTCAGCAACTGGAAGACCAGCAGTGATGGGGATGATGGAAACAGTTTTGAAATGGGAGACATCTGGGGGTTCATATCCATACAGCGAAGGTGCACCCAGCCTGTTCCGCACTCTAGATGCTATAATGCGTGAAATCTCAATGGTGATTGAGGGGTGAGTTTGGGCAAGTCCTTCAAACAATGTTCGAGGAAACTTTGCCAACTCAGAGTCTCGGATTGCGTGGAGAGTATAAGGGCGCTTACTGACAGTAAGGACTTCAAGCTCTCCAATGCTATCCCCTTGGCCGTACTCGCCATGCTTTACGGTCTTGCTGTCCTGCTGAACAACGGATCTTAATCGACCGTTCAAAACAATGTAAATTGAATCAGCCTCCTCTCCTTCTTTGAACAAAACATGGCCAGCAGGAACTTGCACCCATTCCAAAGCATAATCCAGCGTTTGGATCAGATTAGACATGACACACGTTAATGTGTTTGCAACACTGAGAAGAACGGAGGGATATCGTTCAGAAACGCGCTCGAGCGTTGTGCGAGGCAAGAATCCCACGAAAACTTTGGTTTTTGCCTTCACTTCAACAAAAGACTTGTAGGACAAGGCCGTGCTGATGAACCCTCCAACTCCACCTGGCTTTATGGTATAAAGCTCATGATACTTGTCAAGCTTGTCTCTGTAGCCAACCTCAAGAATGCCATCTATCACATAGAAGATACCAGTAGATTCACCGTTCTGTTGGATGAGCACACTGCCTTCTTTATACATGATGACTTCCAAATGCTGGGCTGCCTCAATTTGGGCATTCTCATACCTGGGGGCGTTGCTCGAAGCTACAGATTCATCATCATTAAGCGATGTGACTGATCCGCGTTCAATTCGAGAAAAATTGTTGAAAACATTGTTAAAAGATTGCTTGCGAGATCTGTCTCCAAAAGAACCGACTGCAGTAATCAAGGGACTAGCGGGAAGAGAATTTTTTCTTGAAGGAGGGGTTTCGTTCAAGTAGACTGGGTCTTCCAACCCCAAGATTTTGAATATGCATTCAGTGAGCGCGACCCGCAATGCAGAATCTTCCGTTTCTTCTTCACCTGAAAATGTCACTACAGACTCCTGTCTGGAGAGGTATGGCTGGCCCTCACGGCGATAGAGTGGCACATTTGAAAGCAGATCACCTGGATGTGCGGAGTGGGTGTTGAGAACAACTTGGCGAGATCGCATAGGACTGGCAACGGTGAATTCTGACTTGCCCTTAGACCGCGCATGGTTTTTCTTGTTTTCATTAACTTTGCCTAGATATATTGGAGAATTGCGGGCGGTTTCTGGGTTCTTTCGAATTTTGTCTTGGATTCCATTGACAGCTCGCTCTCTCAAATAAGCGGGCAACTCATATAATGCACGGTTATTCAAGATGATCTCAGTTTCGTAAATTTCTGGAGTCAATCCCAAATAATAATGACCAGTTTGAAATGTCACTCGGGACAGTCTAGCCATGATCACTTGAATAATATGCGTGCTCGATTTGGGGTACTTTCGGGTCACTCGTGAGAAGGCGGCTTGAGGAATAATTGCAATGGTGGAATCTTCAACGGCGTGAGCGATGACATTTTCTAGCCGAGGGGTGGCAGGGTTATCATGAGGAACCGTTCTAAACGGTGTTTCACCATCCAGATTACTTTCGTTCAACGGATCTGAGAAGTATTCTGATCTAGGGCGTGGATTGGCCGGGGAAGAAGGGTCCGATGAAGCAAACAGGGAGAGGATGGCCATTAGAGAAGAAACAGGTGCACCACGCTTCACTTCGTTGAGGAGATAATAGTTCTCGCCATCAATCATGGTAGCATCACGATCTAAAGAGTTTCGTCTCTTGTCGTGCCGGTCCAAATGATTTTTAGCCAAAACTTGAATGACTCCGTCCACAACCACACAAAAGCCATTAGTATCTTCTAGTTTGAGAGTTTCACCTTGCTCCAATTTGTAAGTTCTCATTTCTCTAGTCAATTCGTGAAAAACGTGGCGCTCCAGGTAGCCGAAAACTTTGATGGCGCTCAGGAAATCTTCCAAATACGAAGAAAATTCTGATTTTGAGTCCTGCTGAACATTTGTATCCATGAACATGTCAATCTTGGGCTCCTCTCGTTGATTCTCAGGAGGCAATCTTGAGTAAGTTGTCAAGTAGCGATATCTCACTACTGCCGATATGGCCATAAATAATATACCAGTAATTAGAAGTCTGAATTAGGTACTATTAGCGACGGTCCACGGTGTTTGTCAAAATTACTTACAGCCATGAAAATTTGAGTGTGATGCTGAATTTCAAACTAAGGATCGAGAGCACTAGCGCAGGAATTTTGTATGCAAAGAACCGCAGCACTGAGATGATCAGTCTTGGAATTGCCCAGATCAGCATTGAGAGAAATCCCTGGTTCTGCTCTACTAGATCAGAAGACATTGTGAAGGTATAAAACTTTTTTCAGACGCGTCGTTGAAGCCGGTGTGAATGATGATCCGTAGATGGCACGCAAAGTGCGAGTTTTTTCAGCGTGGATGTCGGGTCCGTATATCGACTGCTCAAAAAACAGCCGGAAGCACGGCAGCCACTAGCTAATGTCCAGAAATCGCAGGTAGTTAGGTGAAATGAACTGGATCCGTGATATCTCTTCACATGTAACTACTCCTAAAAGTGCCCCACGAACAAAAATCCAGGGTTAGGTCACATCCCACACTGAGACTCGCTCACTTACATACAAATTGATGCCTATTGTGAATTAAAGGCAAAAACGGTAGTACAGTATCGCAGGTATCGCAGACGCAGTCAGTGACATCTTCTCACTGAACTCTTCGAGTCCTTTTGAAATCGCACATTGCTCGCACACCAAAGCCTCAACAGCAGAAAAAGAGACGTTGAACTTGACCGTTTGACCCTTGCCCTCTATGAGACCAGCTCATGTGTCTGGTGAAAGTAAGCACTTAGGTAAGCAGCTCCAGTAAGAGCGCCCTGACACAAACCCAGGCAGGTGGCTCAAGTTTCACACCTGCTCCACACCCTTTCGAACAGGTCAATTGCTTGGAACCTGCTCTAAACTGACTGAATTGCATCTTAGCTCATACAATTGCACCTGCTGTAAGTATTTCTCTAACCTAGATACCGACTCTCTGGCGGCGCTAACGTTCCAGTACCATGTCCAGTCCACCGTTTCTTGTGAGGACACTATATCCGTACGAGTCAGACGTGGAAGGCGACCTTACTTTCGACGCAGAACAGACCGTTACTGTTGAAACAATCGAAGACGAAGAATGGTACTCTGGGAGTTATACAGACCCTGCAACTGGCGAAATCAGGTCAGGAATCTTTCCCCGGAACTTTGTGGAGACGCTTTCTTCAGAGGTGGTTCCAGACCAAGGCTTGCAGGAAGACACCTATCAACACCATAGTGAGCAAGCTGCCGAAGAGCCAGAGTATGCTACTGAGCCCGAAGTATCTACTAGTAGTACGGGCAATGCTCCACCGGTTCCAGTGCCAAGTTCATTTTCGGTACCAGACTCTTCGGCTGACCGTGCTGACCATGTTCCACCAGTTCCAATTCCTGCTGCAATCCCTGAATTATACACTGCTCCTGCTCCTAGCTCTATCGTTGACCAAGTCCCTAGCTTGCCATCCAATAATAGCCCACCTGCTCGTGAAGAAACTCCAGAGCAAGATGAGCCAAGTACCGAAAAGAAAATGTCGCTCCGTGAGCGTATTGCCGCCTTCAATAACTCTTCTGCCCCAACTCCCTTCAATCAACCCAAGCCATCTAGCTATTCCAAAAAGCCGTTTCATGCTGCTCCCACGAATTCGTACGTTCCTCAGCTTCCCCAATCTACGCCCAAGCCAGTGAAAGCTTCTCCTCCCAAAGTCCCTGCTGCTGATATTGTCCATTACAATGATCCAACCAGCGAGGAAGAAGACGCCAAGCCCCAAATTTCTTTGAAGGAGCGTATTAAACTTTTGCAACAACAACAGGCTGCAGAAGCAGCTCGTGCAGAAGCTCTGACCGCAAAGAAGAAGCAAAAAGCGGCATCCACTTCTAAGGCTGTTGCAGAGTCTGGTGAGGAAGCGGACGCCGTATCAGTGAGCGAACCACAACACCGTCCATCTATTGACTCTCACGCAGAATTGGAACGCGCAACTACTGGCGGTTCTTTGACAACTCAAACTACTGATGGCTCAGGCGCAGCTAGTGAACTTGCGGCACCTGAACAGCCTGCTACTCATGAACCTGATCCACTTCAGGAGGAGAGTGAGGAAGAAGAAGAGGAAGAAGAAGACAGTGAAGAAGCCCGAAGACTTGCTCTTCGTGAGCGCATGGCTAAAATCTCCGGTGGGATGGGTATGCCTGGTATGGGTGGCATGGGCATGCCAATGCCTGGAATGGCCATGCCCGGGTTTGGTGGGCCCTCCCCGTCGGTACCGAAAAAGAAGAAAGCGGTGCAAGAAACTACTGAAGTTCCACAACAGGCGCCAGTTCCGATTTTTCCTTTTGCTACAGGTGCTGTACCTGAAGTTCTTCAACGTGGAAACGCAAACGCACAATCTGAGGTTGAGCAAGACCTTGGCACTGCAGATGAGCCTGTGAAGGATCCTTCTCAAGGTAGTGTAGAACTCGCAGCTGAAAATACTGTTCTTATTTCTTCTGAAGCGTTGCCAGTGGGAACGGAAAGTGCTCCTGGAGCCAATGAGGATACTTTTACCAGACCTGCTAAAGCCACCATTGAACCCTTTACTGAAGCTATCGAACCTGATACTGAGCCTGGCTTTGTGCGTGCACCTGAATCTGCTTCTAAGTCAACCACCGAACCAGACGTTGAGCCCGCATTTTCACCTGCACTGGAGACGGTGCCGGCCCCGGTTGTAGAGCCTACTTTAACGCCAGTTGAACCTATCTCTGAATATCCAGCCCCCGTGCGCGAAGTTGTCAATGGGGCAACTCCTGAAGGCCCTGAGTCGTCTTTTACCCGTTCCATTTCAGAACCAGAGGCTGTGCCGCCTATTGCCACAAACTTACAGTCACAAAATCCAATTTCCCAGCCCAGTTTGAACTCCGCCTTGGGATTAGACCCAGAGACCGCAGTTGCACCTGTGTCTCAAGATTTGCCTTCAGACTTCAACAGCGCATTGCCTTCTGTCACTGACTCGTTCCCTCAAAGTTCTTCTCAACTAAACTGTGACACCGGCACGGTGCAGAGTAAGCCTGAATCGGTAATTGAGCCCACTAGTCAGTCTTTTGAGCTCGCTGCAAATGATATTAGTGGTAACGTACCTGACTTGTCAAAGCTTTCACTCAATGATTCTACTGTAGAACAAGCGCCACCTACAGCGATTCAAGAAGAAGCTTTTTCAAAACCCGAGTCAGAAATAACCCCTGTTCTACCCCAGGGTTCTTCTTCTTTGACTAATGCAGGCGATTTGTCGCCTGTTGCACAACATTTACCCTCGTCATTTATTCCTCCACAACCACTTTCCCAAAATTTTGAACAACCTGTGCAACAAGCTCAAGAACCCAAGCGGGAACTTGTTTCAGTGATTAGAGCGCACAAGGATGACTCTGACGACTCCGAGTCTGACAGTGCTTGGTCTGATTCTGAGCCAGTTTCCCGCAGGAGTCAGAGATCTTTCGCACCCAACGTACCTACTACGGCGACCGAAAAGGATCAAAACGATAGCATCAGTAAGTTTGAACTTGTTTAACACTTTTCTTTCTAACCATGTTATAGGCAACGATATTCTGGACGCTTATGGCGAAGACTTTTCTGACGAGCCTTCAGTGACTGCCAAACACTCCAAAGCAGATCCTCTGCGCATGTCTACCTTGAAGAAGACGCTGCCGTCTGGATACACTGAGCGTGAGCTTGATAGCGGTAAGTTTAAAATGTTTTCAGATATTGCTAGAAATATGCGCTAACTATGGGGTTTAGAGGATTTGGGAGACGATGAGCGGACGGAATCAGAAGATAACCGACAGTCTGTTGCATTGAACGATTTCTCAGGAGTCCCAGCCATTTCTCCGGGGACCTCTCTTCTGTCTGGCGTAAGAGGTTCCATTCCTCAAGCGGCCCACTTGAGCCCTCTGGGTGAGCCCCAACCAGTGTTATCGGACTCGAGCTCGACCAAGGAACAGTTGACAGAAGACGCTGACACTCCCCCAGTTTTGTCAATGGAACCGGCTGCTCGCAACATGCCTCCTAGGGAACCTGGTTACGATGCGGACATTGACAGTGCTGTGCCGGTCTCTGATTCCAACGTCCCTGACCACCCAAAGAGACCAAATGAAGGTGTTGCTTCTCGTTCCACCTCCAAGAACGACATTTTTGAAGATGCAATGTCGCCACCTCCTGCTGTTGGTGCACCTGTACAGCCGCAAGTTCGTGAAGCTGATACAAGCGCAACAGAGGTGCCTACCACCAGCGAGTCCATTTTGCCTACAGCTCAAGCCGTCAAGTTTGACTTGCAACCAGAAAGCAATTGGTGGCTTGTGGCTGGAGGTGTCCCCAGTTCACTTTCGGTTCGCACTGACGTTCGCTATGAGATTGAAGAGACGGAACGCTGGAAGCGAGGTGTTTTCAAATCGGTCGTGCGAGACATTTACGTACTGTTCCCCGACTGCTCGCAAACAGTACTGACAGTCGAGTTCAGCGCGCAAGGTGGAAACTATGTTGCATTCCAGCAGCGACTGGTTCCTGCCCCGGTAAGACTTCGACGCGACGAACTGGAACTTGCTTACATGCGGTTCGGACGGAGTCTAGGATTTGGTCTTCAGGAGTACGAGGGACAGAGTTTCCCTGCCGGAAAGTTTATTCATATCATTCTGGACGAGAACGCCCCCGAGTCGCTGGCACCTATTGGAAACTCGACTTTTGGAGCATTGGTATATCGCCATTATGGCCAGACTGGCCAAGTCGAGCAGGCGGCGGCTGCAATTAAACCAGGTGACATTGCTACTATTTCAAACGCAAACGGTCGCTCCGTGCAAAGCGGTGTTGTATATGAACGGGACGCTGCAAACGGTACAGTCAGCGTTTTAGAGCAGGAACCTGCACTGGCTGACAGCAAGCAAGCCAGGGTCAAGACAAGCACCTACAGCTTGAACTCGGGCGACGTGAGCGTCTTCCGTGTGGTAGGCCGGGAGTACGTTGGATGGTAGCAGAGTACCCTTACAGCTGAAGCTACGGTTTTAAGTTAACCAACTCTGAACTAGCATATGATATTTACCAGACAAGATATTTAAATCAGAACATTCACAATCACAGTTGACAACCACTGTTCAATCTCGCAGTTTTGTAGAAGTAGCTTCATTCAACCCAGCTCTGATTTAGTATCAGCTTACCCAGAGTTTAGAAATATTATGAGACACGGTCGGCTTTAGCGACAGTTGGCCTCAGCTCTCCGGCGGCATTTAGAGTTGCATTTACAGTTTGCGAGGCGAGCAGTTGCATGGGCCCCGGCTAACCTCCGCTTAATGCCAGATCATTTTGTTAGGTAGGGGCGGGACCAATGTTTCAGAAGGCCGTGCCGCAAAACTCGGGCGCTGCGAACGGGCAAGGCGGAAGCTGTCAACGCCAGGGACCAAAGGGGCGAGTGTGTCAGGCTTAATTCTGGCGGACCTCCTGCAACACAAAAGCGCCGGCCCAACTCACGAACCCGGCCGCGAACCCGGCCACGAACCCGGCCACGAACCCGGCCAGTTGTCGGTCCGGCGGTGCTGCGAACCCGCGAAATCTTCGAAAAGGCCTCGGAGAAGGTGCTTGGGGAGTGCGTTGTAACGAGAACATGGTTTGGCGCGGCAAAATGTGAGTTATGCAGGCCGGCTCCACCAGTTATTCCGCGGGCAGACCACAGTTCGGCTGGTTTCTGGTTTGTATTTGTGAGTTAGCGCAAGCTAGCATAGGTTCCGGCCGCCAATCAGCCACTCGCTAACTCACGTTTAAATTGTTACCCATCACAAACTGCTATTTTGGTAACCGAAAATCCACAAATTCTGGCCGGATCCAGCAAGCAGCTATGACATAGCTGAGTTAGCACGAGTTAGCGCGAGTTAGCCGGCCAACGTGCGGTTTATCGCTCAAGTATGTGAACAAGTATCTTTCTTCGCCTCCCCGTCTTCTTCTTCTTCCTGTCCACTTCTGCCACTCCAAGTCTGTGCAATTCACGACGTTTGCGATCGCTGTAGAGTCCAGTTAACCCTCAAGTTTACGCACCGCTCGCAACTACAAACATGGTCGAAGCTGCACGAACAGCCCGGACAGGGTCGAACTTTTTCGTGTCCAAGCGCATCATGGCCGCCTTCTCGACCCTGGCGCTCTTCACAATCGGCTACATGTGCCTGTTCACGCTCACAAACGTGCCCAAATCTATGCCCTCCATGCCCTCCTTCCGCAACCCGCTCTCGTCAACGCCCTCTGCGGATCAACCGCCGGCCGAGGCCTCAGGGAGCCAAAAGTCTGACAGTAGCACCAGCCAGAAAGACACTGCCGCCCCAGTAACTGGCGGACTCGTTCTCGATGCCTTCAACACCGGTCTTCAGTACCACCCCGGCAACGATGCTTTTAGACACATTTCCAACGACGCTTGGCGACCAAACGACGCATACGCTTACACCCACTCGTCGCCCGCAAACAGACCAAAACTCCCCGAGCTCAGCTCCTTTGCCAACAAGGGCGAGTACATGAAACAGTCCATTGTCGCCGACTATGCCAACAACACGGACAAAATGTTTCTCATGATCAAGACTGGTGCGACTGTCCTGTGGGAGCGTTTGCCCATGCATCTCGTCACCACTCTAACCAGAGTCCCTAACTTTGCGCTCTACGCAGACGTTGCCGGCTCTGTAGGTGGCCACGAGGTCATTGACGTGCTCCAAAACGTCACTGATACAACCAAAGAGTCCAATCAGTTCAAAATGTACCGTCGTCTGCACCACCTGCGCCAGAGCCATGGTACCATAAGTGCCTCTGAAACCACGCTCAATGGCGGTTGGGACTTGGACAAGTTTAAAAATCTCCCCATGCTTTTGCATGCCTGGAAGACCTCGCCCGATTCGGAGTGGTTTGTCTTTATGGACGCTGATACGTATTTTATGATTGACAACCTCATGGACTATTTGAGCACACTTGACCCCGAAGACCCGCTTTACTTGGGCTCGTCTGCCATGCTGGGAGACACGCTTTTCGCTCACGGTGGCTCGGGAGTGGTCTTGTCTCGCAAGGCCATGCAACTCACCTTTGGTGACCACCCAGAGTGGGTCACAGAGTCTGAGGGACACGCCATGCAGGTATGCTGTGGTGACTACATGGTTGCGTGGCTCATGCAGAAGGCTGACATCCATGTGTCTGGTGGTTACGACTACCCTTACGTTGGCTACAAGTTCCAGGGAAACACCTACCAGTCGCTCAGAATTAACAAGGACGTTTGGTGTGAAAAGGTTGTGTCCTTCCACCACTTGGAGCCCAATGACATTGAGGTTCTTTGGGAGTACGAGCGCCTCCTGGGCCCCGAGCGCCGCAAGAACATTCGCTACGGTGACATTTACCGCGACTTTGTGGCTCCCTACATTCGCGAAGAAATGTTTGAATGGGACAATACTGCCCAACAAAAGGAGTACTCTGCAAGAGAAGATGCTGACATTTTAAAGGGAAGGCCCGAAACCGAGCTCCCCGAGCCCCGCCCATGGAAGAATGTCGACGCGTGTAAAGCCGCGTGCGAGACCAAGAAGAGCTGTCTCATGTGGCGCTACCTCCCCCGCGAAGAAATCTGCGCCATAGAAAACAACGTGCGTCTCGGCCAGCCTTTCTTCCAGTGGATCAAGAGCGGCGACCCCCGCGACCGCACCGACATCACGTCCGGCTACATGATCAAGCGCATCCGCAAGCTGCGCCAGACCGAGCTCAAGTGCGACAGCATTTTTGAAAAATCCAGCGAGGAACTCGAAAACGACCACCTCAAGGAAGGCTGGTACGTCCGTCTCCAGCACGAGGAAAAGGAACGCGCACGCGCCAAGGCTGCCGTCGAAGCCGAAAAGAAGGAAAAGGAAAAAGCCGACAAGAACGTTGTCCAAGACGAGTCGCAAGTAAAGGCTGAGCACGAAAAGGAGCAGGAGGAGGCCAAGAAGGAAGGTAACAAGCAGGTGGAGGCCAACAAGAAGGAAGAGGAAATCGATGCAAAGAAGACGATAGTGGATACTTCCAAGGAGGGAAAGAAGGAGGAGCCCAAGAAGGAGGAATGACGCTTAGTGAAATTGGCTTGACAGTACTGCAGAGCGGCTGGGGGTCAGATAGGGTTTGAACAATCAGCCGTCGATTGATGTTGTTTTGTGCGCTTTCGCATGGAACATACGAGCAGCATTGTTAGCAATCGCCAACTTCCTTCTTGATTTGTGCTTCTTGTCTTGTTTATTTTCTTATACAAAATTTTTTCATGATTTATTTTTTATTTTATTCTACATTTTTATTTTATTCCTCTTATCGAACCTGGCCACAAATATAAAGCGATTCCAATCTACTTCAATATTGTTTCCGTACTTGCAACCTCAATCAGTGGTTTTTTATAAAAGGAGTTGAATCATTAAATGTATATACCTGTATATAATAAAATAAAAAGAGCGAGAGAGAGGGAGTGATTAATAAATGATGATAATAATGGCAGTAATAATAATAACGGAAAAAAAAAGGGATTTGGGGTCATGAAAAATTTTAGTCAAGCTGTTGAACTTTGAAACACAAGAATGCATGCATCATCTAGGGTTGGTTGGGAGGCGCACGTCTGTTGAGAAAAAAACATGTAGGAACAGTCTAATCTCTTAAGCAGAGTAGGTCTTCTTGGGGTAGGGGAACGAAGGTCCGAGCTCCTGGAGGGAGATGGAAGCGAGCCACTGACCAACGTCAATGCACTCAGCAAGGGGCTTGCCCTGGACGAGAGCACCAAGGAAACCACCGGCAAAGGCGTCACCGGCACCGTTGGTGTCGACAATCTCAGAGGCGGCAATGGCGCGGACGGGGAAGGTCTGGACAGAGGTCTCGGCACCAGCCTCGAACTTGTTGGCGGTGACGACAATGGTATCGTCGAGACCCTGGGTGATGATGACAACACGGGGGCGGGCGGTGTTGGCCTTGGGGAGAACGGCAATGGCCTTGGCAATGGTGGTGATGTCGGTGGACTCAATGCCGTGGGACTCGGCGTAGGCAAGAGCCTCGGACTCGTTACCGATAAGGTAGTCCCAGTAGACGGAAGAGGCGTCAAGGGGCTCCTTGAAGAACTGGGGCAAGAAGGGGGCAGAGAGGTTCATGGAGAACACCTTGTTGGTCTCGGCAGCGTGCTTACCGAGGGCCTGGATGGCAGGGGGGCAGACAGTCAAGTGGAAACCACCAACGTAGAAGAACTTGGCGTCCTCAACGAGCTTCCAGTTCTCGGGCTGCTGGAGGTGCTCCAACTTGTAGTGGTTGGCGGCAGCGAGATCAGTGGCCAAAGAACGGTTGTTGCCGTTGATGAGGGCGGCACACTTACCGGTGGGGATGTCGTCGTGGACAAGGTAGTTGGAGTAGACGCCAGCAACCTCGTTGGCCTTGAGGAGCTGCTCAGAGTACTGGTCCTTGCCAACGGAGCCAAAGTAGACAACAGACTTCTCGGGGAGAACGTACTGAGCACCACGGGCAGCGTTCTGGGCAGCACCACCGGCAATGAAGGTAACGTTGGGGAGCTTGACAACCTCCTCAAAGATGGGCATGTGCTTGTCCTCAACAAGGATGGCGTCGTTCTCCTTCAAGTCGTACTTGTCAAGGTAGGACTTCTCACTAAATGACACGCAGCAGTTAGCTCATGGCTTCTTTTAATTTTTCCGGGCTTGCGAGCTCAATCGCTACAAATAGTACTTACACATTGACCTGAATGTCGAGCAAAGGGTTTCCGAGGGCAACAAGATCGTAGGGCATTTTGGAATCAGCAATTGTGTTGTTTGAGATTGGTGGTGAAGGTGGAAGGAAACAGAAATCTCGAAGATTTTTTCCTTAAGCGCCGTCTTGCCGGGCCCTAAAATTTTTAGCATATGATACCATTGTATGAGGTCACGTGGGATGGGACGGCTGAACACAGGGCTTACCCGGCAGTACTCAATTTGCAGTCCCAACAAACCAAACCTTCGGCTTCTCCACAAACGATCCAAGACCCGATCACAGCCTTTGGTTCCACGCTAGCCCTAGGCCAATTCTCGCTGCTGCGTTCCTGTCGCATTCTCGCACTCTCGGTTACTGCAATTCAAGCCCACCATGCCGTACGAAGACCCCCTTGCCTGGATCAAGGTGCCCGGCCTTGAGGAAGCCGTTACGCCACTGCTTTCAGACTACCTTGGCTACCACAAGTTGCCGGTGCATTTAGAGGAGTTGCTGCTGTCCGCTGCTTTCTACCAGGCCGTGTACTACGTCTCTGCGTTTGTCAGTCCCAAGGTCTGCAAGGGTTACAACGCGCTGTCCAAGCGCACGCAGGTCAACTTTGACATTCACGTTGTTTCCCAGGTCCAGGCCATCCTCATCCTGGTGCTGTCCTTCCCTCTGTTCTTTGACAAAACCCTCGACGCAGACCACATCTACGGCTACACTCCATACTCAGGCTTAGTAGCCGCATTGGCCACCGGCTACTTCTTCTGGGACATTTACATTTGCATCAAGTACTTCAAGATGTTTGGCCTGGGCTTTGCCATCCATGGAATCGGTGCGGGATTTGTCTTTCTCCAAACCCTGCGACCCACTAGCAACAACTACCTTCCTCACTTTTTGCTTTTCGAGATTTCTACTCCGTTCCTCAACGTGAACTGGTTTGCTTCGCACTTGCCTGAAGGTACCATTCCCTTCTCGGTGCAAAAGATCAATGGTGTCTTTCTCCTTGCCTCCTTTTTCTTTGCCCGCATTGTTTGGGGCTTTCTCCAGGCTGGCCGTGTGTTTAACGACATGTTTTTGGGCGGCCAGGACTATGTGCGCCTCCACCCGTTGTGGGTAGACATTGGCAGTCTTTCTTCCAACATGGCCCTCAACTTCCTTAATGTCTACTGGTTCTACAAGATGTTGCGCCTAGCCAAGCGCGCGCTGGCTTCGGGCTCTGGATCTGCTGCCAAGACTGCAAAGGCAAAGAAGGCAGAATAAACGTGCTCACGAATCATGGATTACGATTTTTAATGTCCTTTTTTTCTTATTACTACTACTATTACTCTTACACTGCTGTCATGGCTCTCTGAAAAAGTCATCCTTTTCATACTTTGCGTACGCTGGCCGCTTCAACGACGCCAATGCCACTTTGATGTCAAAATTGATATCATCAATCAGCGCCTCTTTTGAAATGTAGTCCAGTTCAGGTCTGATGTGCCCGAGCACTACATACTTGATATCCGCTCCGTAGAATGTATTTGCAAACTTGTGGATAACGTGTATTTCCGCGCTGGGTTTGGTGTTGTGGTAGAACGGGTTCAACCCCACGCTCATGACCATGGGCAGCACTTGCTGGTCCTCAGGTCTTAGGTTGCGGCCATAGGTGTACTCCACGTTTCTGTCGCAGGGGACCTCGATATCTGCTCTTGAAAGAATTTCTCGTTCGCTCAAAGTCGACGGTGCAATCTTGGCGTAGCCGAAATAGATTCCCATGCCGTGGTCGACCCCAGCAACGGCTTTCAGGATCTTGTTGAAGCTGTCTTCGGGAAGGTTGGCGGTGGGGATTCCCAGGTCGCTCGACCCGCGCCCGAACCCGGCAAACACCTGCGTGCTGGAGAAGATCGGGTACGGTGCTGCTGGCGTATTGGGCCCGGCAATGTCTGGTCTGTTTGTTCTGTCGTACATGGCTTGTTGGTTTGATGGAGCAATCTGGGGAAGAAGAAAAAGTCCCAGTCAAAGCCGTTCTTTAGTACCGACTCTACTACCCGAGCTCCAACTACTCGGAACTCTATTTCATGTTGGGTAAAGTCAACGCTCACTCGAACTTTCTTTCCATATCTCCATAGTTCGCCAATATGTCGACATTCCAGATCATCAACGGCCTGAACAGGATCTACGAGTTCCAGGGAATACACGTCGAGGACCCTGTGGTCAAGCGCCGGTCCTCGGTGGCGTTGATTCTGCGGTTCCCAGGCCTCGACATTCCCGAAGGCGCTGATCTCGCTACTTTCCTGAAACTTGTCGACGAGTTTGAAGCCGGGTCGACGGCTACTACAGCCCAAGTTTTATTTATCAAGCGGACGTCGCGTGTGGGTGATCACTGGAGCGGGCATGTGGCGCTTCCAGGTGGAAAACGCGATCCAGAGGACGTAAGCGACATGAATTGTGCAATTCGCGAGACCATGGAGGAGATTGGACTAGATTTGACTGTGCCCTCCGGTGCTATCTACGTTGGACCCTTGGATCAGCGTTTGGTCAGGACTTCCTGGGGCAGAGTCACGCTCATGACTTTGTGTCCCTATGTGTTTATTGTCAACGGTGGGCCCAAGAGCCAGCCATTAACGCTCCAGCCGACTGAGGTGGAGCGAGCATTTTGGATCCCTGTGCCACATCTTTACGGCAAAGACGCTGGAACTGCGAGCTATGAAACGGTTTTGCTTGGCAAGCGGCTGCGTTTGCACGAGCAGCCCATTATCCCCAAATTTTTGCATCCCTTCATTACCAAGTTCGTTGTCGGCAACATGCTCTTTGGTGCCACTGACTTGAAGTATCCACAGGACATGACCCTGACCATCCCCAATGGACCCAGACCGCCATACAAGCTGTGGGGCCTGACCCAGGGCATTCTTCTCGACTTTTTGGAAATTATCCGTCCTCGAACTGAGAGTGTCAATTTCAGGTACCCCACTTTACAGGGCTACGACTTGCGGTTTGTGCTGTGGATCATGGCGTGGAGGTTCCGCAAGGAGAAAACCGAGTATTTCAAGTCAATCAATGTCCACCAGGAAGGGCAGATGGACTTGACCGGGTATGCCTTGCAGGGGTACTTTCCTTACCTGGCCCGTGCAATTGCTGTAGGCGTGCTTATTCGCGCCGTCGCAGTCTCGTACGTTTCTTATAAATTACTGCGTTTGCTCGTCAACCGTGCCCGTTGAAACAACATCAATGATGATAATAATAATAATGTTTAAAGCTTAATACTAATGATATGGCAGTGTAAGTTAATGTGCTTGCTAGTATTCCATGGGCTTGAGACTCTTGAGCGACGAGCTACTTTGCCAGTCTTCGCCAAGGAGTCCCAAGCGTAATGCAGACGGATAACGTTTCTCAAGCACTTGCTGTGTCCATGGGCCCGAAATGGCCTGCAAGAGCTTGACGCCCTGCTTTCCGTACGCCTTGACAAACGCGTCAGACGCAATATCCCACCACGTCGCGACCAACGAAAAATGAGAATTGTCGAGCACATCGGTCTTGGTGTTGGCCATGCGAGCTAGGAACTTCCACGAATTGGAAATGGGATAAGGGTGGGGCTCGTTGTTGGTGTTGATTTGACTGATAGACATGACAGTCCAAACGGCGCAGATTCCACTGACGCGCTCAGCGTAGGTGGATGGGTCTTCCCACTTGTCGCCACTGCGTTTCCAGCCCATTCTCAGCCGGCCTTCCTCAGTGTCAATGGGGCAGGAAAATCCAATGACGAATGGGCATTTCTTCACAAACCGCGCTAACAAAAGCTTGGACAGCTCTTTGAAGCGCACCATCAACATGGCACCCAGTCTTCCTAGCGGCAACGCTGACTGTATTGAAACTATAGTCTCAGTCTCGGCCTGAGCCACCAAACTCTTTGAAAAGAAGTTGAGAATCCACATGTACGCCAGCTCGTTGAAACTCTGGCACTCGGTGATGACTGCGACAATCTCATTGTACATCTTTTCCAGCTGTGCCTGAGAGTCCGTAAGCTGTCCAAGCTTTGGTTTGATTTTGCGCTTGGCTTGGAAACAGAATGACTTTAATTCTTTTGTGCTCGTGACGGGGGCCAAAATGTTGGTTTTAATGTCTGCGATTGTCTTTTTATGCTCTTGGAAGTCGGCATTGACCTCTGGCCAGTTGGTGAACGCAGTGGCAGCGTTGTTTCTCTTTTCTTCTTCCTTTCTGGCGGCTTCCTCTTGTTTTTCCTTGGCTTCCTTTTCGGCAGCGGCGGCCTTGTCAGCGGCAGCCTTCTCGGCAGCAACGCGGGCAGCTTCTTCTTCTTTGCGCTTTTTTTCGGCCTCCTCTTCGGCCTTGCGCTTGGCTTCAGCCTCAGCTTTCTCCTTGGCCAACCGTGCTCGTTCCTCCTCCTCTCTTATCTTTCTTTGCCGTTCTTCTTCCTCGCGCTGCTTTCTTTGGCGCTCTTCTTCTTCTATTCGCCGTCTCTCGGCCTCTTCCTTCTCCTTGATGGCTTGCATGTGTTTTTGCAGTCTGCCTTGTCGTTCGCTCCACAGGTTGGAGAGCTTGGTTTCTAGTTTATTGATTTCTTCGTCTTCCTGTTGACGCTTGGTGGCATAATACGACTTGACTTCGTTGACAACTTCGCCAAGGTACGACTCCATTTGCGGCGCCGACCATTGCCCCAGCATGTCTTGCAAGTCGCTGAAATCGTCGGCATCGTCGTCGTTTGTCGTCTTGGAACTGAGTGCTGGCCGTGCATGGGCAGTCAGTTTCCGAGGCAGCGCGTTCACTGAGGTCGATTCGTTTGAAATGATAGAATTGCTGGTCACGTCAAAAGAGGTTTCGGTAAGGTCTTTGCTGCGACCTGGTACCCGGCTAGAGAGCACTTGCTCGCGAGCCCGAATGCTCTCGCGTAGACTGCGATCAGCAAAGTTTGGATCCTCGTCGTCGTCTTCAGAGTCTGAACCAGGCGGAGCTATAATATAGTTAGTATTCCAGTTCTCAATAAACTCCAATATTACTCACTAGACGCCTCGTCTTCGTCGTCGTCGTCGCTCGAGCTTGGGTTGACTGGGAATTCTTCCTCCTCGGAGTCCGACCACAGCGAGTCGTAGGCGGGGTCTTCTTCGACAGCGGCAAGTCCCGTGGTGCGCGCGCGGACCTGGCTGGCCACCGCGGCCTTGCTTCTGTGCGGCGAGAAATACATGGAGCCCGCGTGTTTGGTGCTTCTGGCGCTGTTCCGCTGGTGCTTCAAAGACAGGATCGCGAAGTTGGTGCGCGGCGGTAGTGGCGGTTTGGCGGGCAGTTTGTGGGCCTGCGAACAGCTCAGCACCACCGCTGCTCTCAAACATTTCGCAGGCCGAAAAATTTCATTTTTGATTCGACGAGACTTTTCAAACCCGCCTAGAACCACCAACTTTTTAGCATTTCGCGAGCCCTCCAAGACCAAGTCCAAACCGCAGCCATGTCTTCTCGCAGCCTGTTCGGAGCAAGGCAGATGCTTGTGCGTGGATTCCACTCCTCGCCCGCCGCCGCCAAGGCGTCTGTCTCCATTAAACACCCCGCCCATCACACAGTCAAGTACAAGAACGCTCAAGTGTCAGAACGCTTCAGAGAGCTCTTGATTCCCAAAAACTCCGTCCTCTCGAGCTCCTTCCGCCCGACCGCCGTGGCCCCCGACCGTGTGGTCGACTACCAGGAGAACACAATCGACTTTGACATGCTGCTCATGTCGTACAACCACCGCGGAGTCGACAAGGTCGGTTTGAAGAACCGCGAGTGGGACGGATCCTCGCCATTCCATTACAACCGTAGCCCCCGGCCACCAAGAGGAACGACTGCCCAGCTACCCGACGTCAAGCGACGAGACTACACCAACGTCCCTAGAATCACTGGAGTGTCATTAAACGCATACGTCAACGAGGGCCGCCAAAACTCTGACAATGTCATTCCCGCCCTGCTCCAACTCCAGCAAATTTCCGGCGTCAAGCCCGAGCGCGTCTACTCGAAAACCAGTGTCCCCACGTGGAACTTGAAAAAGGGTGTTTTGATGGGCGCCAAGGTCCACATCAAGGGTCGCCCTGCCACTCAATTCATCTCCACCCTGACCGACATTGTTCTCCCCAGATCCAAGACCTTCTCCGGTATCAGCAACTCTGCTGGTGACAGATGCGGTAACATTACCTTTGGTCTTACCCCCAACGACGTCAGATACTTCCCCGAGATTGAGGGTAACCAGGACCTCTGGCCCAAGACTTTTGGTATGGACGTGACTATCCACACCTCTGCCCAGGTCGACCCTGACGCCAGAACATTTCTCAGTGCCTTTGGTTTCCTATTCACTGGCGAGGAGAGATACCCTGCTAGATGGTAATTGTGTATAACCTTTGTAAATAATATGCTTGTTTTTGTTTTCCGCCATTTCTTCATCAAACGACGTTATCAGCGCCCAATATGAGAACCTGGTAATTTTACTGCAAGTTCTCTGATAGTCAGAACTATTTTAAAGCATTTGCAAATATTTCTACGTTGATTCTAGCTTATGGTATTGGATCCGTTAGTTGATCAATTTTTAGGACCTGTAGATACGTAGAGAAATAGAGGCAGACACAGTGCCAAAATATCACGGGAAACAAAATGAGTAAGAATAGTAGAAAATTTGGATACTCCGCACCTTGGTATTACTTTAATACATAAGCTCCTAGGCAGCACAAAGCTTCCAAATTGCTAGTGAGTCGATAAAAATCACTATGGATTAGTTTGTTCCTGAAATCTTGCGTAGAAAAAAATTTAGGTTATCAAATGGTGCTTGTAAAGCTCCAGGATTTGCAAAGTATAAATTTCTAGAAGACTACACACGCCGCATTAGAGCTCAAGTAAGACTGATATTCCAACTTGGACTGATGCACTCGACATGGAAGACTTATGATTCAATAGTGTTTTCTGATCGCCTTCCAGCACTGCTCGAATACTGCCAATTTGGTTGATGAATAAATTAAACTTCAAACCGCCGCTAGACTTCTTCATTTTATAACAAGGCCAAGTCTCGTCTAGATGCTGCGCCGCCTGAACCATTTTGTAAGCTAGACTTGTAAAGTAGTAAACCTTATATGCCTTTTAATAATGAGAATATCTGACTGCAAATTTGATTTGATATGATTTTGTTTTCTTAATTGGGCCCATTTCACCTGTCGACAACTCGTGTTACCCATTTAACTTGCACAATGGGCCAATATCAACTATTGAATATTTTAAGGGATTTGAAAAATAAGAAATAATAATATACTTTAATTATGTAAAAACAAAAATTGAAAAACTCGCGTTTTAGCAAGAGTTTCCCTGTAAGCGCGAAAATAAAACGCAGGCACTACTTGGCATCACAACAATGGATATTCGTCGAACCAGTAGTAGATAAATAACTTACGCCTAAGCCAGCCCACACTCTTAAGTGCTGAGTACAAGCTTCCCGCTTTTTTGTAAGGGATGCGGCATGCACGCTGTGCGTCAATTTTTCTCAACGGTAGACCATATTTTCCACTGTATACCCTTGCCAAATATATCCGTCTTGCTGAGTCCCAATACTCGTGACAAGATAATCCCAAACGAGCAGCCAATTCGAATTCTCTGACGTGACAGTACTCGAAAAACCTTTTGAAGTCTGTAGGCCATTGTATTGGGCCGGGCGGTGTCCATTCCAGATAAAAGGGAGTTTCTTTACTCATTAGTGCAGCAAAAGGAGTGACATAACTTAAAGAATTCACTCGCGGATCTGTCAAACGCAGGAAGCGAATTCCTCTCACATATATTTTTGATCTGCGTGGAGGTTTGCACCATTGTAGGTTGCGAGTTTGCTGCATGATTCTGGAGTGGCTATCTAAAACACTTCTTTTCGGATCCAAGTGAGTGAGAGCTTTCCGAGGCGTGATGGGCTTTTGCAAATCAGTGAGCTTTTCAGTTAGCTTTGGAGACATCAGGGTCACAAGAGTGTCACTTGCAATGAATTTCCAAGCAGCAATTGATTTCCTGTCAAGCACCATTTTCACATATGTACGGCTACTAGTGCGTAACCAGAACTCGTTTTTCGTCGGCAAATATCGCTCAATTTGACTGCAATAGCGTTCATAGACTTCGCAGGATGCCGAAAAAATGGATTGTAATCATTGTATGCTGAATAATATCTTTTTGAGGTGAATTTTTGAAAGTAAGGTATATAGCACCTTTTCCGTTGCTCCATGAGATATTGTGATATGCGGTGTTGAGCCAGTCCTACTTGGATTGCAAAGAGACGTGGACCCCATTGAACCTCATCTGGAAGCATTTCATTTTTTGCTTGGAGATCGCTGGTGTCTGTTTCATTCATGGGTTTGTTGGTGACAGATGAAGCACTAGAAGAAACAAGCACTAGCGCGTCACAAGACCGCATCATTTGCAAAGACTGCAAAGATGGATTTGTGATACCTTTCACGAGCATGATAACTAATTTGAAAATTTGAAAATTTGAAGAGAAGTAGGTGTGATAGTTGGAAAAATTTTAGACAGTTGATTATAGGTAGATAATCCGAGAAATACTTGTCTTTTTATACTTGAAGACCTTGTAAAGAAAGAAAGCGCCAAAGCTTAACTGAAAACAAAATTGGCAAGAATAGTTCGAAATAATCTTCTGGAAAAAAGTTTGTATGTTATCAAAGGCAACAGTGGCAAGTAGTAAGTTTCTAACTTTCGTGCAGCCCATATGTCACTCCTGGCAGCAAGTAAACATGGGAGCTGCTCTAGTTATTCCAAAAATTTTAAAGGACCATGATCTTTTGCTTTTGAGCCCACCTCAGACCCAGGTCGTCCTAAAATTATAACTTGATAACCTAGGTTATAGAATATTTCATGTCTAGGCTCGTTCTTGAACATCGCACTTTGCTCTGTGGTCGTTAACTTCACAGAAGCTGCTGCATAGAAAGCCAGCCTACATCTCCACTTTCTCATTTTACCTTGAAGTCTTCGCAGATTATCATTCTACAGCATTGACCATGATGAATCATGACCAATAGTCATCAATGTAAGTAGTTAAGAGTGCAAGTATTGAGCAAAAATAAGAACTTGCCCAAAAACGTCTACCGGAAAGTTTGGGCAAGGGCTAAAAAGCACTGAGTCTACTAGTACTGCTAGTAAACTACTTGCATACTGTGAAGTTCGAACTACAAAGTGTTCATCAATCATGATCAAGGAGAAGAACCAATGTTAACCATTCAAAAGGTTCATGAATGTACTCCACGGTCCACAACCTCCTAAATACTAAATAGGGCGCATCAAGCTGGAGTGATATCAACTCAACGATTCCCAGCGACCGTCAAACTTTGCAACCCTCTTTCATACCAAGCAGAACAGGCTAATCCTCTCACATGATTGCCACACCTCCACAAGGTGTACCTGTACCGGCACGAACCATAATGACATCAAAATGGGCTTCACGAGACTGGGCTAATGGGCTTACAAAAATGGAATCAACACTGCCGTTGATGCGTTCGTTCCACACCTCACCCAGGGAAATGGGCAAAGGCGTTTTGGCAAAAAGAGAACGCAAAAACGCTCTCTTCTACCTTGACTGACGGCAAACACCTAATCACGGGCGGTGGCACCTTCGATATCTTCAGTACACTCGCAAAGGACATTTCATTGAACAGTTGCTCACATCCCCAGTCACCACCCTCCCTGTGCCCATAACATTGCAGACATGTCATTCCTCAGTGGCTTTTTTCTCCTAAAGTCCGCGTTAACAGGTATCAAGCACACATATACGTCGCCCCACTCCGTCTCTCTTTGGGCGCACCTTAAAGGAAAGACCTGTGACTGCACACCTTACTAGGCGTACAATCAATCTGCATTATTACCAAGAGGTACCATTGGAGCTTTTTCTCAGAAACTCTATTTCTTCAACATGCACCAAACATGAACACTCCGGTTGTTTCACACGTTTGGCTCTCACCGGCTCCATACACCACTGATATTTCACTCGTCACGTTGTTATATCTGTGTGCTTTCCTTTCCACTGAAGCAGCACATGTGATCGCAATAGGAAGTCTGACTACGACGCTCTCTGCACCATGACTGTCTGTCAGCCGTCGTAAAAGTCTTCCAAAAAACGTACCGTCTGTGAGTAAGGATCCAAACTGGTACTTTTGTTCTCCCCAACTTCATACGCGCCAAAGTATGTACCTATCTACCACACCTCTGACAGCTATTCAACGCGTACCTAGCAACCCCACCACACACAAGATATCTGACTACAGGCACTGTCAACTCATACCTTACCCCAGAGCCAGGTAACAGCCAAAAGAATCTGTGAGCACGCCATGGCTGCTATTACCGATGCCAAGTGTGGCGTTTCATACAGGTGGCAGTTTTCGTTTTGGGGTCTCAGACTACGGCCGAAAAACTTGAATGCAAGGCAAACAAGTCCAGAGGCCAACTGCGGGAGTTGCCTTAGTACATACTCCACCACAGTGTTAGGAGAGATGTCCGAGCCAAAATTGTTATAGGTCCCAGAGCACCTGCCAGCACCATTTCGTCCTTGTCAGATTTGGCACCTAGGCCATTTTGGCATTCATCCAAAGCTTCTCGCGTGAACCTACTGGGCGGCACTGGAAGATTCCCCATCGCTGTCCGCCGGTTCCTCAAGATGGTCGCGTTCACTTCCGCGTTCAGCAACACCACCCAAGACCCCATAGACCTGCTCGTCGATTGACTCAACTATGGTCTTCCTGAATGCTTCATTTCATATCATGGTACCCTTCTTTTCGGCAAACAATAACAGGTCGGTCTAAGAGCAAGACCATCGCGACTTAGACGTCCGCACCTTTTTCCCAGGCTGCGAGCAGACAAGTTGAACGCGTCAACAAAACGGCCCTCCGTCACCTCAGAACCGTGCTAGACAGCTGACCCAGCCATTCCGTCCCTACCTGGACTTTCCTTGTCTATGAACGTCAGTTTTGCTTTCAAAAACACAGCAAGCGCTACCGCCAAGTTTTCTTTCATCAACTTTGTTTTTATACTACAGCCGCGCCGCTCCACGGATCTTATGAATTCAATCTCTCTATATGCACCCTTTTCGACTGGCTTCAAAACTCAAGTCACTGTACACGCATTGATTTGACTCAATTCTTTACTTTCAATTCCTTATTTCTGCTATAACCAAGTATATTTATCTCCACATTTCAAAGAGAGACTTCCTAGTGGAATCTACTAGCTTTACAATCTGTTTTACTGTCTCCATGAACAAAGTCATCTCAAAGACCCTTCTTGTTAAAATGCAACTTGAGTGGCCCAGCTCAGCTCCCTGTTACGTGGTGTTCATACACGTGTAGATACATGCCCACATTCTCAAAAGGGTAAATTACAGCAGATGAAAAGAGACCTTTAGCCTGACGTATTGCTCTATGTTGAATCACGCTGGTAACTTGTTCGTTGTTTGGGCGCTATATGAGGTAGCTAGGTGCCTGTATATTGTTTGAAAATAGACGGGGAACGACGTATCACGGTATTGTATGGCAAAGGGAGGTAACTACATGAACTTGTAAAGCGAGTTGTTACTTTTTGGCGAGTTCTAACCATTTCACAATTGATGTCGCACTCCTTCCATCATAAATTCTCTGAATCCGCTCAAAGATGTTTTCTTTTCCAACCACACAGCATTTGCTTTATTGAGAGTATAATACTTGCCTTGCTACAGTTTGAGTTGGCCAAAGTGCAACAGCAGCTAACGTTACTAGAACATGTCTTCCTCTTCCAACGCACAGAATCCTGCCACTCCAACGGCTCGTTGAGGGCACAACTAAAAACGGCCTTCGGGACCCCACACTATTCCCAACTCGGAAACTCACGGAGCACGACTTGGTACACCTGCGCCTATGAGTGGCGAATTGGCCCCTAGCAGTGGATCAAGTAGAAGAGAGCTGGAAGGACAGTTTGCAAGCCCGCAAGAACAAGAGGTGTCCAGCGCGCAATCTTTCACTTCTTCTGTTTCATCTTACAAAGGCGATGTGAGCGTTGGAGAATTCGCCTTGCGTTTTCACATACCTCAGTTGACCGGAGGTCCCAAGCCCACAAGCAAGCCTTCCTACATCAGGCAACTCTCCCATCTCCTCTATGATGAGATACCCAACCTCCAACCTCTCATCATAGGCGCCTCAGAAGCCGCCGATGCCTCCTCCCTGCTTGATTGGGAGTTGGAGCTGCTAGACCTCTTGGATGCACACCCGCTCGATTATGTGCACATGAGGGCACGAGTTATGGAAGCAGCAGTGTTTTGTCCTATGGTGGGGTGGAGACTAACCTTTCTCGACGTTCGCAAACTTTGCGGGCTAAAAAAGGAGGTCGCAATCATCTTCTTCAAGAAGTTGCAAGACATGGAACTATTTGATCCTAAAAACCACCGACGTCTGCGCAAAGTGTGCGAAGACCACTACCGCAGGTATTTGATCACTGATTAACTTCCTTGCCTGTTTCCATCTCAGCTCGCTGGCTAAATTGATCTTTCTTTTTTCTTGTTCCTTTCCTTTTTTTTCTTCCTTTTAGTTTCTATCTTTTTTTCAGTTTCCTTTTAATTTCATTTAGTTTCCTTTTTTTTTTTTAGTTTCCTTTTAGTTTTGTTTGATGTTCTTT
>JAJMHN010000141.1:0-51391 GCA_030566025.1 Geotrichum cucujoidarum
ACTCTCATCGCCTCATCAAGAGTCCAGGCTCTGGAGATGAGACAGGTCCCTGGCTGCACCGCCAGCCACCTTCAACCTCACGAGCCATCAAGGCTCTGGCCAAGCGCTCCGGCTTCGTCTATAAAAGGCGGGCCAAGTTCCTCCTCGTTTCTGTTCTTCAAGCTTTATGGATAAAGACTGTTGGTCACTAACTGTGAATGACAATCACGGAAGGTTGCCATTGAAGTAAGCTGCTCAGATCCGAGGATGTTCCCATACTCTTCGGGGGAAGGCCCAGTGCCCATGTTTATTATATTTAATATATTAAATATGGCGCTCGGCCTTCCCCCTTCTCTTTGGCTCGTCGTTGCTTACGTAACACCTGACTAATTGAGACGCATGGAGTCTAGACTCTGGTGTACGGTTCGGTGGGGATATCGAAGTCGTTTCTGAACATTATTTATGTATGCTATTGAATGCCGACCCATGTTTAAAAAATCTCTCTGCTGCTCCAGAATCGAAACGCAGTTATAAACCCCAAGGAGATGTTTGAATAGAATAAAAAAGTAGTTTGTTTGTGCTATGAAGAGAAAAAAAAAGGTGTTGTTGTTGTTTGCTGACGGTCAGATTTGGACATAAGACAGGTTAAGCGACTCCTTCCAACCACATTCTGAAATGGCGTAAAGGCCCGACACGCTGCTCGCCAAGCTCGACGTGCTGTACCGTGACGTGTGGTGGATGTAGAAGGATGATTGCGAGCTGCCCGAGAACCCGCTCGCCTGGCTGTTTTCCTCCAGTTCGTATATTTGTTTTTGTGATCGCGTGCTAGTTTTCAACGCAGTAGTGGGCCGGGTTGGGACTCTCCCCGTAATGTATCGGTGCGGGATGCCGTTGATGTATGCAATGACTGTGCCCTCGTATACCAGCCCACTTTCTGGGCCTGCCATGCTCGAGTCTCTTGAGTAGGACGTGCGACGGGCAAACATGTGGCTCGTGGCCAACGCCTCTTCGAGTTCGTCCCAAAACTCTCCACAGCGGCACACCGCGTCATGGTTGTCCGAATCTGCACCCGAACAGTCTTGTTTCTGGGCATGGCGGCATTCACTTTTGTGTCTGTGTGTATGGAGTAGAGGTTTGAGCAGCTTGCGCTGTAGCCTGCGCAAGTAGCCCGTTTTCCGTGCCTCCGAGACTGGCTCGACGAGGCTGGACTGTGATGAGAATGAAGATGTCATGGTGGTCTGTAGCATGTATGAAACTGAACGACTCTAGTAAACAACAAGATTGAGAAGGTAGTAGATAAATGCAAGAAAAAAAAAATCTGATGCTTTGAGACAAGGATTCAGTGGGGAGGACCTGTCTATTTAAGCCATCATGAAACTGGGCCATTTCCAGTTTCTTCAACCTCCATAAGGGCCGAAGGGATCGGAACTCGAGTGAAAAAATCAAAACATGAAAAAAAAAGAAATAATCCGGTTATCTGAAGACGCTAAACTACCACGACATGGCCGTATAATAATAACGCGCCTTAGCGGGCAAAGATGCCATGTTACGACGCGATCGGGGGGCACTAGTAATATGGCATACGTCTGAAACGGAAGAAACAAACAACACTACTCCATAGCAGAAACTTATCACCTAGATAGATTTGGGCAAGGTGCCGTCGCGCGTGCGTTACTTAGGCGGTTGGCGTTTGTGGGCGTGGCGAGACTAGTCCCGTTTCTGATATTGAGGCTCGGCAATCCAGACCTCCTTCAGTCAGGGTTCTTGGCTGGGGGCTATAAGAGCCCGCAATAGTCTTGCCTTCTCCACGATTCAGTTCCACATTTCATTGGGAGGTATAGGCGGCACCACCGTGATTGGCAGTGCATCAATGTTACTACCTTGGTTTGAGATATGTCGTTATCATTTCCAGCGGGGAATAGCAAAGCAGTTGGTGTTTGTAGATCCACAGAAGTGCGCTAGTCAAATGTCGCAAGCCTCGGCCACCTTTTTCGGATCAACCCACAACCGCTTCACTAGCGCAAAAACCAAGTCACTAGTGCTCTGAATTTCTCACTTCCATAAAAATCGCATTTTGGTTCGTCCGTACCAAAGCCACGCTGGAGAATTATTATTTCCTGTGCAGAGTTGTACTGGCTTTGTTATCTCCGGGACTATCGACTCCACGGCTCCTCAAAATACCACCATCTATTCATTCGTATTTGATTGACACTGCAAATAGTTATGTACCATTAATGATTTAAACCGCCTATCACACGTTTTCTTCAATATCTAAAGTAGTTATTTGACTGAAAATTTATTCATGGCTTATGCGCAAATAGCCTCCACCGAGTTCCTGGTTGTAATATTCCACCAAGGGTCCTATCAAGGAACCGCAAGGAGATGAAAGAATCTGGATTTTTCACAACCAATCTCGGGCCAATTTATCGCGCGCGCCCTCACTCAACAGGTACACACGTCGCCTTCTGTGAAGGTTTATGCCGCATAGTCCCTGGTCGTTCTTCGGTGGAGCGCTTTGCACAAGCCTTAGCGCCCTTTTTTCGGATTTCTCGGACGAGTGATTGATCAATTGTTCTTGACAAATTCGTACAAACTAGTCAAAGCACGCACGCTCGGAACGCACGCCTTGGCGGCTCGCATGTCGCGACGCTAGACCCGAGATTTACACTCAATCGTTACGTGACTTTACGCGACTATAGCCTGATTTTTCAGCTTCTTCACTACTTACTACCTACCATCTAACTACCCTTGCCAGCACCTGCTTTCACATAAGTAATCAGCCTTCTTCGTACTTAATTGTCGTTTGCTTTTGATAATCTTGAATCCTCACAGTTGACAATAAAATTCAAATCGCGCCGGATTATTGCTTTTTCTTGGTATTTTAACGTTTGGCTGCACGTTCAGCCGTGCGTAAAATTAAACGCAGATGAGGCTTCGCGACGGCAATAACTCGCAACTATGGATTTTTGACATGCCCGTACCAGCCCCGTTTCTGCGTTAGTTCTGCAAATATTTTTCGATCCTTCCGGATTTGTGGTTTTCTAACGACCCGGAGTGTGTAAAAAGTTACTTCTTTCAGTTGTCAACGAGCCCCATGTGCCATTCAGTTGTACACTGTTTACGTGTTAACATTAATCACGATATTATGTAGTCGAACTGGAAGGTGGTACTTGGCCTACATTCCAGTTCTCTTCGATGTTGCTTTTGCAAGTGCATTTGTTCCGGCTTCTCCCTTTAAGATGGCTATATTTATCTTGATAGTGTCTTTTTGGCCCTTTTTAACCATGTAGGCTCCATTCACCTGGTGTTACCCAAGGGCCAAGGCTGATACCCCACAGCTTGCTTTTTTGCAACAGGGACGGCTGGCCCGTATCCAGAATATCAATTTGGTTCATTCGAGATTACTTATTTGTATTATCGTTCGACTTTGCAAAGTGTCTAAAAAACACTAATATTATGCCGATCTTGATGTATTTACACTTCAAACGCTTATTGCAATTTGCGTGTGAAGTTGGAACCTACAATGCCTACACTCAGAGCTAGTAGCCACGTACAATGAGTTAATACTGTACTTTCTAAAAAGCCTGTAAATCAACCATTATGTACATTGATTCAGCTCACAACTCTGTTCAAATTCATGATAGTCTTTGTCGCTTCCCTAATATGCAAGTAAACATGCAAACACTACAAACAAGGTAGCAGTGAACTGATATCTTTATCAATAAAACTAGTGGCGTGCAGTGACTGACTTCAGGCACATATATTGTCCAAGTAGTCCCTTACTTATAATTCCACTGGCTATAGGTGCTAAGCTTATTCGGGTAGTGAATTTACTGATGGATTAATTAATGGCAAAATTGTACAAACTAAGTCATGTTATTTTGCCAGTACCGTAAAGGCTGGCTGGTTATACCGTATCCATGTCGTGTGCAATTTATTTGTCAAACTTTTATCAGATAATTCTTTACTGTAGAAAGCTTTAGTTTTATCGATCATCATTGTTCGTTAAAGAGCTAGTTACTTCTTGTGATTGTTGCTACTAGATCAATACATATTTATTAAGTCACATATCAGTCAATAGAATCACCATTTAGTCATTGAAGTTGAGCTCTTTGCTAAATGTTGACTTGTAGCACTTGTGTGCTCTTACGTTTGAAGGAACTGTTGCAATCGGTTGCAATTGTAGGATCTAGGTTGAACCCCGCGGGTCCTCATTTATTACAAAATTCACACATGTGTTGTCAAGACAAGGGTATCTGTTAAGCTATCTAATGAAATGTGGTTTCTAGGCTGATGCGACTTATCCTCAAGAGGTGCCCATGGAGACACTTCAACCTCACGCCAAGATCAACAACCCTTACTGTTACGAGATGCCAGTCGAGTTCAGTCAGTGACCACGTGTTGATGGCTATTGCAGAAGTTGAAGGCTTGCTTACTACCCGGCTTGGAGAGTTGTGACTCACCACATTACTTGATACAAATATCTAGTTTCCCCCTGTTGTTGTTTTTAGAAAGTTAGTTCAAACATTACGAAAATATAAGCTGAAAAATATTGTTCGCCTTTGGCTCAATCAACATGGAGAGTAAACTCATAGAGTGGCACACTAAGAATTTAGAACACTTACAACCTTGCAACTGAAAGAAATATGGAAATACCCTGAAAGACAAGGATGGTGGCAATAGGTATATCACGCATGGATTTTACAAGCTCTCCAAGTGCCAAAGTCCTTACAGAGCTCTTCAAATGGTACGTATTAGCACACCATCTGCCACCATTCTAGAACTTTAAATTCTTTTTCAGTTACTTGCGCGGACAACTCTACAAAGGGATTCAATACACCTTGCATATAATATTAGTGTGTCTGTCAAGCCAATGGTTGCAACAATACCTATTTTGTCTATACTACTATATTTTTATGCTTTTTAAGCTTGCATTAAAGGGAATTCTAGTTGGTCAAAACCTACGCTTCAAATTATAAATCAATTATACTATACTACATATAGAACACAAATGTTTGTTGTTCTGTAAGAGTTGAAGCCGGGACTCTTACTTATACCGTATCTCTTAATCAATAAACTCAATAACTGTATTCAAATTCACAAACTATCTCTGGTTTGTCTCTCTCGAAACTCAATAACTGTATTCAAATTCACAAACTATCTCTGGTTTGTCTCTCTCGATCTCTCAGTTCAGTTCTTCGAATGGTTGTTGATCAATCTTGGCTTGAACTTCAATCTCTCGAGAAGACAAGGTCTTTATATACTTTTCAAACTAACAACTAGAATGTTCTTTGCCACCGAGCATAGCCTCGCTACGTCAGGCTAACGTTAGACTTGTATTATCTCAAGTGATCTGGAATCGTCTCGAGTTCATGTCGACTCGTGATCAAAGATCCTTCCAGAACATTCTATAATGTTCTGGTCAGTTCGAGGGGTTTCTAGTGACTTCCTGTGGAATCCCTACATGTTCAACTTCTGGGTTCTGTAGTGTAGTTGGTTATCACCGTGGATTCTGATTACATCGAATCTTCCACTAACCCCGGTTCGAATCCGGGCAGGACCTATTTTTTTCGAACCAAAATATTTCTCAACTTGGATGTGAGTGCTGAGAATGCATTTCACTTTTTAAACAATGCTTTACAAATTCCCATGGCATTACACATATGGTTTTACTCATTTGCTTTCAAACTCTGAAATATAGAGAGGAGATCAGTCAAAGAAGGTAGTTACAAAATGCCAGTAGACTCCAGTCATAAAATTTAAATAATAAAATAATCGATTTTTGTTTTAAATAAATACTCTCCGCCGCCAGGGCGTGTTATAAAATGGTATAAATGGTTATAAGATATAATAGTTTAGAATCGTTTTAAAAAAAAAATTCCCGTTATTGAAGCTTACTCACTCTGAATGACTTAGTGAGATGCCTTAAGAGACATGGGAACGGCGTTCTTGCAGGCGGCCTGGTTGGAGTAGACCTTGTAGACACCGTTGACCTTGCAGGCGTAGCAAACAGTACCACTTCCAACGCT
Organism: Geotrichum cucujoidarum; assembly: GCA_030566025.1. Taxonomy (NCBI): domain Eukaryota; kingdom Fungi; phylum Ascomycota; class Dipodascomycetes; order Dipodascales; family Dipodascaceae; genus Geotrichum; species Geotrichum cucujoidarum. The sequence continues at coordinate 6,009 of JAJMHN010000141.1, forward strand.
GACAGACTGACCGCTACCAACCGACCAAGAAACACTGGAACCAGAGCTAGAAGAAGAGCTGGAAGAGCTAGAAGAGCTAGAAGAGCTAGAAGAGCTAGACGAACCAGAAGAACCAGAAGAGCCAGAAGAGCCACCGTTGCCACCAGATCCAGATCCACCAGATCCAGAGCCGCCAGTGCCAGAGCCGCCGCTGCCGCCTTGAGAGCCAGAGCCACCAGAACCGCCAGTGCCAGAACCGCCAGAACCAGAGCCACCGGTGCCAGAACCGCCGCTGCCACCATTAGAGCCAGAACCACCGTTGCCACCGGTGCCGCTGCCACCAGATCCAGATCCACCGGTACCGGATCCGCCGTTGCCACCAGAGCCACCGCCGTTAGAGGTCTCCTTGGGAGCCTGCTCAGTAACAGTGTTGGTAGTGAGGAAAGTTGTCTCCATAGTCTTGGTGACAGGCTCTTGGGTAATGACCTTAGTCTCGTACATAGTAGTACCCTGAATGGTGCTGGTAAAGACCTGAGTCTGGTACTGGGTCTCAACGTGAGTTTGAGTCTGGTAAACAGTAGTACCTTGGGTGACAGTAGCAGCGCCGCCGCCATTGCCGCCGCCATTTCCGCCACCGTTTCCACCGTTGTCACCACCGGAGCCTCCGCAGTTGCTACCAGAGCCTCCCTGGCAACCTCCGCCAGAACCTCCAGAGTTTCCGCCAGAACCCCCAGAGTTTCCTCCCGAACCTCCGGAGTTACCTCCAGATCCGCCGGAGTTACCTCCAGATCCGCCGGAGTTACCGCCTCCAAAGATTACGTGGAACTGGCCGTCAATGCGCTGGATTCCGGAGTAAGTGACACCCTTGTTCCAACCACCGTAGTAGTTGCTGACAGTTCCAGTTGCGCCAGAGGATGAACCAGGAACGGCAGCAATGAGAACGTGCTGTCCTGTACCAATCTGGAGAGAACCATCATTAGCACAGTAGACGGTTTTGCCGCTGACAGCAGAGTTACTAGAGTGGGCAACCAAATTGTAAAGGACCTGCTTCTTGGCACCAAAAAGACCTCCAAATCCAGGAAGGGCAGCAGCGTCAACAGCAGCGATGGCAGTAGTGAGGATGATGTACACTTTCATTGTTGAAGAGTTGAGAAAAAGGCTTGTAAAGGGAAAAAGGGTGTTTGAATAAAATGCGAATAAACTGTTGAATAAAAATAATAGACCAGCTCTGTAGTGATGAATTGAAGTGATGAGATTGTGTAGAAAAAAATGAAAACCAGGAATTCGAAGTGGTATTTATATTTTTTTCACTAGTCATAAAGATGTACTTGTGACCCAATAGCTTCTTACCAAGTCTTTATTGCGGGCGTACAAATTGTAACTGGAACTGCTGGACTAGTATCCACTTGTCTCAGTTAATCCAAGCTTTAACATGCATATGCTCCCGTGACATAAAACAAAACTGAACGCATGTTTTGCAATCATAAAAATTGAGTTCCTCAATAGTCTGTATTCAGCTTGGTTGGCATCACTGGCAAGAATTGAACTCATTCATAAATCTTTTGATATTCACAGCCTACAAAAAAACACTGGACTGTGTCTACGTAGTTAGCTCAAGAAATTAATTGTTTATACAGAAACTGTCCCTCATTTGCTACAAACAATAACCCGTTTTGTATTTTCCAATAACCAACTTTGTTATCGCTATCTTATTGAGAGATTTATTTATATTAACTACGAAACTAACTTTAGTAATAGGGAAAGGCCTAGCATCACCTTCAGTGATTGGTGGAAAAGTTTGCATATAATATGATATAAAGAGGATTATGTTCTTTATGAGCCGAGCTTTTATTCATTTCAGCTATGTAGTTTAGCTCCTAGACAAAGAGCTGAGAAATAATTTTTCAATACAGGTGCATGGGCCTGAAACGTGTGCCCAAAATTCTAAAAATGGATTTATTTTCCAATAGAAGTAGACGCCAAAAGCTAACTTGAACTGTAATGGCTATATCTGTGTCAATCGACATTCATTGCGCCTCGCTTTTTTATTACTGATTATTTCACCTGGTGCAGAAACTTGCACCAGCAAGATTCTTTGCAAGTGCCAGCCCATACGCCAGTAATTTCTGCGGAGAGTAAGCAACTGTCTTACTTATGAAGCACAACCTCCTAGCTGTGTTCCGTAAAACGTTGTTAATTTTCTATTACTTTATTTTAAGCTTAAATTTTAAAGTTCAACTTTGGGTATGCGTGTTTGTAGTGGCTAGTAGAGAGCCCGTTTGAAAAAATTCAAGGTACTGTTGAATAGCACCCAGTTAATACTTGGAACGTCGTTGCATAAAATTAATGATTCAGTGCAACTAACGGCACCGTTAACTACAAATTTTTAAAAGCCCTTGCGCCCAAACTTGCCAGTGGGATGGTTACATCATGAATGCACATTGGACAAACAATAGGCCATAATATTCCATTATTGGTTTAAAATTTATAAAAAGCTGTTTCCAAATGAGTACAAATAAATTTCATTTTGGAAGCCTATGTAGCTGGATTTATGTAGATAGTTCGAAAATAGAGGTTAAGTATTACTACTTTGATGGGAACAAGGGCACCGACGGTAAATTTTTGCTGCTCGGCATTGAAGTAAAACAAACTTGAATGGATTTTTATCGCATCTTACTATTTCATTGATATAAAAATAGTTTTGTGAAGTGTTAGCAATTGATGCTGCTTGTAAGAAAAGCAAACTTCACAATTGCTGTGAAGTGTCACAATGCCCCCATTATCGATTGTGCAAAAGGCGAGGCGCACGCAGTAAAATAATATAAATTAGTGACAATTCACCTCGAGGCAGATTTCCTTGAAATTGTGCGCAGTGTGCATCAGCGCATGAGCTTCTCAAGCTGTCTTGTTTCAATCCTGAATCGTATTTAATACCAGTGCTAGTTTGGTACAAAGATTCCACTCCAAACATTGTAAAACAACTTTCATTGTATTTTTCTTTTACGGTTTATTGTATCTATTTATACGTCTGGAAAGAAGGTTATAAGTGAAACAAGTTTCAATAACGGGTGGCCTTCACTTTCAACGTTAACGCAAATAACCTGGTGTCTTCTTACATTTGTGCATAATAATAAAATTGCAATTATGACGAAAATATGAATATTGCAAATGTATGCAAATGCACTACGGCCATAAAGAAAATTTTAGCATCCAGTCATGGGAGCATGATGATATTTCAAATTTTCTGCAGTGCTTTAAAGTGATTGTTTGCAGTCTAAGGTTAACTTTCAGAAGCAAACAATATGAGCCCGACGTCATTTGTACTTGTGACCCGTTGTCATATCAGAGAGATAAAAAATTAGCTAGTACGGACTGCACAGTGTTGCATCAAGCACAGACTGAGATTTTATTTAAAATTTGCTGCATATAAAGCGCAATAAGAAAGCTTATTACAGTACAAACTTGATTCCAAATACAAAAGTAGCATAACGGCGATGCAACAGGACGTGGTATTAGGCTTGGCAATATCAAACTGAAACAACTCACCTATGCATGTGTTTTCCTCAATATAGAAGGGCTGGTCTAAATTCAAGAAAAATGGGCCAATCTAAATTTTTAAAAGAAAATTATATTATTGCAAATGCAGCGCCCAAGTAAGAGTTAAAATACATGACACTGCATACAACGTTTATGGTAGATGTAAAGCAGTAAAATTATGCAACAAGCCGTTGTAGTATAGTGGTTAGTACACTTCGTTGTGGCCGAAGAAACCTCAGTTCGATTCTGGGCAACGGCAATTAATTTTTTTTTTGTTTACTACTTTTTATACTTGTGGAAATCATTGCTTGTTACTTTCGATCACATTTATAACGGATTATAAAGTATTTCCTAGTTGATTAAATTTTTTTGATTTCGTTAATTACTTACCAAGTGGCTTGGGTGTGACAAATGATCCAAGCTCAAGTTGACCACTCCTTGGGGGTTCTAAATACCTCGAGGGTTTTGGCCTCGTGTGAGTCTTCTTCGGGTTCATGCATGTACTCCCACGACACGTGGAGTGGAAGTGAGACCAAGATACTTTCTATCCGGGCATTGGGGGTGGCCAGGCCAAAGCTCGTGCCACGGTCGTACATGAGGTTGAACTCGACGTAGCGGCCGCGGCGGATATGTTGCCAGCGAACTTCCTTGTCAGTGTAAGGAGTATCTATGCGGCGCTTCAGGATTACGGGGTAGGAATTGAGAAAGGCTTGGAAGCAGCCGGTGACGAGGTTGAGCAAATCCTCGGGCTCGCGATCGTTGATGTCGTCAAAGAAGATACCACCAATTCCACGGGACTCCTTACGGTGCTTGACGTAAAAGTATTCATCGCACCACTTCTTAAAACGAGGATAGTACTCAAGGTCGACACTGTCGCATGCCTTTTTCAGCTCGGAATGGAAAAGCTGGGCGTCCTCCTCAAACAAGTAGTGGGGTGTTAAATCGGCACCACCGCCAAACCACCAGTCCTGAAGCGATCCGTCGGGGTTTTGGACTTCAAAATATCTGTAGTTCAAGTGCATGGTAGGCGCGTATGGGTTCTTGGGGTGGATGATTAAGCTGAGGCCGCAAGCGTTGAACGGCAGGGTCTGGCCCTCGTCGGGTACCTTGAGGTTGGAGTGGTTTGCGCGCATGCGAGTCACAGCTGCGGGAGGGAGCGTTCCAGAGACAATCGAAATGTTGACACCACCCTTTTCAATGATCTCACCATCTTGGAGAACGGCAGAGATACCACCACCTTCTTCAGGGTTTTCGCGGGACCACTCGTCAAGAAAGAAGCGCTTGTCGGAGGTCTCAAGACGCTCAAGGGCTTGTATAATCTCACGCTGCTTGAGACGAATAAGTTTTTCCATACGCTGCTTGGTTTCGGACATCGTATATGAAGTTTGGCGAACAGTTCGTACAGAAAAGAAAGAAGTACTTGATTCGAGTGCTGTTGTAGATTTCATGTGGAGCGAGTCTAACGTTCTTTTTATTATGTCATCAAGTATCCAATCTTTGAAGGTTACGCGAGCTATAATCAATTCTAGAAGTCTAGACTCAACATCATGTTCAAGGCTATGGAATAGGACAGCCATACAATGCTCAGGAGCAAGTTTGTTACTAGCGTTGTCACGAAGTTTTCAGTTCCGTCGCGCTGGGCTGGGCAGTCCACCAGTTCAAAAACATGGTGAACTAAGTTTGGCTGGGACCAGGCCCGGCGCCTACCCAGGCACTGATCACGATCTTGACTAAACATAGGCATGCGTATGCACTAAATAGAAATCGATAGGTAAAATTTCAATGCTAAAGTTCTCCATTTTCTCATGCTTCAAAATTATACACACAACTACGTAGGGTACACAATGGTGGCCAAATTCCTGTCGAATACTTCTGTCGTCACCGGATCCACAATCACATCTTCCGACACACCCGCTTTCTTGGCGTAGTCCAGCAACTTTGCCAGCCCATATATGCGGTTATTGGGCAGTAGCACTGGGTCGGGCTCAAGGTGCGAGTGTACGTGGAGTGCGTATGGCAGTGGCTGCGCGATACGGCTCAGCTCCATGGAACAAACTGGGCACATGTAGCCGCGGGTTAAATCGACCTTGTGTTTCTTTTTGAAAAGGACGGGTGATGTGTCTTCACTTAGGGACTCGTCAATTCGGGTCTCGAGATCGTTCTTGCTTATAACCTCGCAAGACCGCGTTTTGAGGGCCGTGATTCCGGTGGCAAGGTATTGTAAAAAGAGGGATTCGTGGGGCAAGCCATGCAATTCTTGAAACGTCTTGACAAAGATATCTGCCAGGTCGTCCCACCGCTTTGAAGAGTACATTTCGGTGTATCTCTCTACCGAGGTATCCGTATGCGAGTATGTGAGGAGAGCCGCTGCCTGTTGCATCAAGTCAAGCTTCGTCTCGGTGTTCTTAATCAGGTTTGTTCGAAAGTACTGGATGGCTTCTTGAAACTTTTGAGCTCTGCAAAGCTCAATGTATTGCTGGAGCTTGATTTGAAACTCGAGGTTGCTGCGAATCTTTTTCAAAAACTGGCGGTTTTCTTGACACCATTGTTGGCATTTTGTTGTTGAGTGCTCCACCCGTAAGAGCCGTTCAATCTCGTTGCACTGTTGTAGCTCTTCAATGTCGACAAGCTTCTCAATGCCTTGAGCATGGGCTAGTTGTGCTGCCGTCTTTGGCTGCCTATTGCGAGAGCAGTAATCAACCAACAGCATGTCCAACCTAGTTTTGGTCCATTCCCTGTATGCATCTGATGAAGACGAGTCAATGTCATTCTTTGGCTGAATGCCATCGCTATAGAGCTTTGAGAGAAAGTCAATTCTAGCTTTTGACTTGCCGACATGTCCCTCGTGTTCTTCCCGTAAACTCGACATCTTGCGCTTTAATCCTTGAACCCTTCCAATCATTGCGTCAATCTCTCCAAGTGCATGCGCCGCCGCAGGGTTTTCTGCAGCTTTGCTGGCAATTGGTATTAAGTCAACCTCCATCGCCTCATTTGATTCTGTAATGCCGTTGGTGATGGATTGACCCTGCCCACTGATAGCGCCGTTGCTCTGTGAGCTAGTTGACTTGACCAAAGCCTGAGCTGCATTATTGAGATAGTCTATGTTTCGCTCCAAGTGTCTTTGTGTAGTTTTAAAAGTCTTTCGCATAGACTCGCATGGCACCCTCAACAGAGGCTCTTCCTACTTGGTGTTAGTACTCCAGTACATGACGTGAGGGGCTGTTGCGCAAAAAGGTAGAGCGGATACGGGGAGGAAAGCACAAGCAGTCACCTCAAACACAATGCACTCTACTCACGAGCTGTAGTATGTTATCTCCAAATCCCATTGATAGCAACAAAGTCGTCCTCGACGTTGGTGGCGGAAACAAGATTAACAGCGGCAGCTACCTCAAAGGTGCATTGTTATTTGATGGTGGTGGTCACGTGCCCTTGTACGACCCAAACTGGTTCGATCTCGTGACTTGTCCATGATACGCTGTCTGTGTTAACTTGCAGTTAACCGCAGTAGAGTAGAACGTCATCAAGTCTTGTCTGACGGTTTAAATACCGCGTTGGAAGTCACTACATTGTATTATAATTAAAACTGTTTCTCTCGTGCTTGGTTTTTGTTCTTCATCTTTCTGGTTGGCCATACAGTTGGGAGGGTTCACTAAAAAAGTAATGTCGTCCCTGTCTTACGGAAGCAATATCTGTAGTCCATTCTAAGTTACACTACAGCACAAATCATGGGGTTTTTTTTCTTCGGCTTGAGAAAAAGAACGTCTCATTTAGTTTAATTATATGTTTTATTTAGGTACGCAAAATTTTGGTTTCTAATAATAGGGAACTTCTATACATAATTATATCGAACAGTTAGCAAGAGTCTGGAGATCTTGTTGACTGTAACGGTTGTGCAACTCCTGTGTGTCTAATGATCGTTCGGTAGCTCAAAACTTAAGTACAATGCTAAATGCATTTGCCAAAAAATATCAATTCAAATACCGGATAGCATAGTCATGATTCTTTTGAACGGAACTTTCACCATGATGGACAACTGTGTTGAAGGGTGTTAAACTCTGTATGTTGTGGCCCATGTTTAAAACTATAAATCTTTGTCTTCTTTGTTACCAGGATATGTGAGCTAATCTGACAATTGGACATCGATGCACTAAATCATCAATGGAGATTGTGTGGCTGACCATTGGTTTGGGACTTTTTTCAATCCTCCTTCTCTCCAGCCAACTTAGAGTATCCATCGATCATCATATTTGACTTTGGATACCTATGACATTTCGATGTATTTCAAGGCCCACATTTGCGACACAGGGTGTGACCACCTTATAACCAAAATACCAAGTGCTTTACCCAAAGTAATGTGGGACACATTTCGTCGTTAGAGTTTGGAGTTGACGAAGCCAATGTCTACTAACGTGCCTAAAGGCAGCAGAAGATTTAATAAAGACAGGACAGGCCTGGGTAATAGCATCATGACCTACTTCAGTAGGAATGTCAGACCTCATAAACAACCTCTGGCAGAATTTGTTGCTGCACCTAGCAAATTTTGTAAACCAAGTTGGTGGAAATTGACTACTGGTAATTTATTTGAGCACTTGTGGAAAGAAAGAAAACCTACATTTATGTGGGCCACCTCGGTAGTATGTTTAGGCCCCCTTAGCTACATCTTCGCTTTACATGATGTCACAGTACCGCGATGTCAAAGTCTCAAGTTGGAAAAAAGCCCAGTAAGTTAAATTGGATCGAGGACTAGCATTATGGAATAACCCAGAATCATCGAGAGGGTCATGAGGAGGCCCCGGCGAATCGCCAGTGGTTTGCTTTTTTACAAACATAATGATATTGGCATTGATTTATATTAAAAGAGAGCTGCTGATATTTTCGTCATGTTTTCCATTCAAGCTGTCTCGGTACCTGCTGTTGAAACGAAACATCTTCCATCAATCCATTCTATTGTTGGACCGACTTGTGTTTGGCATTCTATTTCGCAACCAACTATTTAATCCTTGAAATTAGCTTTATTTTTCTCTTTCTTTCTCTTCAGTTCTCTTTCTCTCGACTTTCAAAGCTTGAAGCAATACAGAGTTATCCGAAAGGTATGTGCAGGTGCCCGAGTATTTATACAAACGTTGTGGCAGTTACAAGCCAACTAACATGATTATTCCAGGCCTAAGAGACCTATTCAGCCCACTTATTTTCCAGCTCGCCGCCGCTTGAGACAAGCCCATACTTAGCACCTGCTTTCTGTTTGACCTGGAAAACGCAGGAAACTCCACCGAAACTTCGCCTCAACCAGCCGACTCGAGGGCGCTCAGACCTTTGCTCCGTGTTCCTTCTAGAACTGGGTTTGCATTAAACTGCCACAATAACGGCCCTGCAACAGACTGGCTGGCACTCCCAACTTGCAGCCCTAACAAGCTCGTCCTAGGACCTCGTTGCCCAACTCTCTTCCTCTTCTCGCTGCGAATCCCGTCTCGGCCGGTTCCTGCGCTTGTGAAATTAAACTCGCGGTGGAAAACCCCCTACCCTGAACTTTTGCCCAAAAAGAAAAAAAAACAAAAAAGTCAGGCAATATTTGACGCACGTACTCGGAACAGGCCCTAACCTCCACTTTTTTTTTGAACAGACCACTTTTCTGCCCTCTTGGCCTTTCCCTCTCATTCCTTTGAATCTTTTCCTGCCAGTTTCCCGTGCCAATTCTGCTCCTCCGCGCGTAGGCTGAACCCCGAACCGAACGTCTCCAAAGCCGAACAGCAGACCCGAAAGCCTCTTAGTCGCTTCGCAACAGCCCTGCCCTTGCGACTCCTGCCCACCCTCTACCCCAGTGCATCTCAGACGCAGCGTCCCTCCACTCCCTTCAAGACAAATCACCCCACTGGTATTGCTACCGCTTCAGTCGACTCGCACAAAGCACGCCCGCAACATATAATTTTTTTTCCCACCATGTCGACGTTTGACGGCCTGGTAATGGACAGTTCCATTCCTTTTGAGTTCGACGACTGCGAGCTTTTCTTGACTTCTCTCGATGATAACAACCCCACAAAACGCAACCAGCAGTACCACCAGCTGCAAATGCAACAACAGCAGCAGGCTCAGCAGCAGCAGCAACAGCAGCAGGCCCAGCATCAAATGTCCTCCTTCTCCCAGATGAACGATTATTCTGCTGCTGCTGCTGCTGCCGCCGCGGCCAACCCAGACATGTGGGCCATGAACCAACAAATGCCACCGCAAAACATGCCCGACGGCACCAACTCACAACTGTTAATGATGAACCAGCAACAAATGCACACGGAGCAGCCAAACTTCATGATGCAGCCCAATAATTTCTACAATAATGGTGCCTCCTCGTCGAACTCGTCGCCGCTCGCATCGCCTTCCATGTCAGTAAATTCCATGTCTGATTCCGACACTACAGGTGGCTACCAGACAGGTTCAGTCATGTACCCTGTCAACCCCCCAGTGGTGGGCCCAAACGACACTGGCGTGCCATTTACCAACGCCGCACCTGCAGAGCCTGCCTACAACAACAACAACAACAACAACTCTCCGCCATACCCATCAGCACCGACAGATTCTTCTTCCGGTGAAGGAGGTACTTCTCCAGACGACGATTTCAATTACAATGATGGCTCTTTCCAAACGTCGCCTCAGGACAATATCAAGCAAGAAGACAAGTCTGGTGACAAAAAGTCGAAATCAGTCAAAAAGCTAGCTGGAGCCAAGCTCAATCCCGACAGCAAGTCTAGTAAAGTCACCAAGCCTCGCAAAGAAAAGACTTCTCACAACATGATTGAAAAGCGGTATCGTACAAACATTAATGACAAGATCTTGGCGCTTCGCGACTGTGTGCCTTCTCTTCGCTGTGTCGTCGATGGTGGTCCACAACAGCAGAACTTGGACTTGGAGGGCCTGACGCCTGCGTCTAAACTCAACAAGGCCACTGTGCTCACCAAAGCAACCGAGTATATTCTGCACTTGCAAAAGCGGAATCAAATGCTCATGGAGCAGCTGCATGAGATGCGCCAAGGTCGGCCTGTTGATATGCAAATGATGATGGACATGAATGGTATGCCTCCAGCAATGCCTGCCTATCCTCATGGCCATCCTGGCATGCCACCACAAAATAACGGTTATGCTTCCAAGGCCATGATGCTGTCAATGGCAGGTATCATGGGCGCAGGACTCATGGGTGATGGCTCTGATATGCAAGGTTTGGCTGCACTCCCATTTTTCTCCTTCCTTTCCTCTGCGTCTATCGGACCCTGGAACGTTCATTCTTTATTGTTTGCATTCAAGTTTCTGCTGGTTGCAGGAACCATTCTCTACCTGGTTGTTCCTAGTTTGTTTGATTCTTCGTCACCTTCTAAGACTCTGGAGTATTCTCCAATGGATGAAGATGTTAGTGCATATTCGCTCAGGGAAATGCGCAGACAAACCTGGCTCACCAACACGCGCTCGCTTGACATTCCCCGGGAAACTCTTTCTTCACAGGGACTTTCCTTCGTCAAGAGTATGGCACAGATTATTCTCATCAACGTTTTTGGATCTGACAGTTACGAAATGCTAGCCAACAACTTTGAAAAAGATCAGACCAACATGAGACGTGTTTCCCTAGCTCGTGCCATTGATGCTCAGCTGTGCGGCGGTGATGAAGGGTCTTCTACTCGGGGTAGACTTTTCTACACTTTTGTCAAGAGCTTTATTCTTCCTGCCACACCTGCTCGTTATTTGACACAGTCCATTCATGTCAGCGTTCTCTTGCACGATCTCACTCTTCTCGCTCCTGTTGGTGCATACCTAAGTAAGTGGTTGTGGAACAAGGCTCGTACTACGCGTGAGCCCACTAGCACTCCTGAAGATGACGAGACGGTTCTTGGAAAGAACACACGTGCCCTGTTAGACTCTACCTCTACTATTTCTCCTGAGATTGTCCAGCGCCTTGCGTTCCTTGCTTATGGCCGTCCTCTGTCGGAAGGCCATTTTGCAAGTGAAGAAGACGAGGGTTATGTTTCCATTGCAAGTGACAAGTCTCTCCGGTCAGTCATTGACATTCTTACTGCTCTCCATGCAAACGCACTTTTGCACGATGTTCTTATTGGCGTCCTGGAGTCTGAAGAGACAGACCTCAAGACTCTCGAACTGTGTGCCGACATTGCACCTCCTCGCTCTGTCGTTACCCGTCGTGTTGCTATTGCTCAGGCTCTTTTGCTTGGGCCTAAGGACGCTACTTACGCCAAGACTGCCATGGAGATGTTGAAGGAAGAGCTCGACCAGCAAGATTGGGTTTCCCATAAGATGGCTATGGACAATACTCACAGTGTTGGATCCCATAGTCGCAGCAGCAGCCATGCCAACACGTCAAGCGGCCCTGCTTCCCGCGTCAGAACCATCTTTGAAGATGACGAAGATAGCATTACGTTCAGCAGTAGCTCTTCCAGCATCATGAGCGATGATTCCTTCTCCGTGTCAGACTCCGAGTCTATCTCTACTGAGCGCGGAGAGGAGGTGGCATTTCTTTCTTCTGCCGTCAAAACCAGCACTACACCATTTATTGTTTCTCAGGATTCAAGACTGGGTATCAGATGTGCTTTGATTACTTGCTACTTGGCTCGTAGTCTGACTGGCCCTGCTTTCACGCTCATTCAGAACATTGAGATCAACAAGCTAGAAAACATTGGCCTGCTCGGCTTTGTTGCCATGTGGAAGGTTCTCGGTGAGATTTACGAGAAGAAGTATATTGTGAACCGCAACAAGCTGGAGGATCTGTCTGCCGTAGCTCGTGTCTGGCTGGGAGGCAATGCCGGTGCCCAAGAAGGATTGAGTTTGCCCAGGCTCAGAGAGCTTGTCGGAGAGTCTGTGCAAATGAGCAAGTTCTTTGGCGGCTACGAGTGCGAAGTCGATGAAGGATACGGCACTCAATAGAAAATGCGGGCTGTTTGAACCTTTTTGTTTTCCTTTTGTTTTTTTCTTTATTCCCTTTTTCTTTTTCACTAGTCATTTTGTTGTTTCGGTTTTTACTTGATATATTTTTAGTTTCAGACACATTATTTATTACAATTTTTTTTTTCTACTTTGATTACTGATTTTTTTTTTTTTTTTTAGACCGAGCTATTTTTGATACAGGGGACTGTTCTCTACGCTGGATAACTTTTTTGGAATAGTTGATGTCGCGAGAGAGCTGGCTGAGGTGCGTTCGGCAACGATGACTATCTTGCGGCAGGTCTGTAACTCGGCAAGCTCCACCTCAGTGAGTTCAGACTGGCCGTCCACAAGATATTTCTGTGCGCCATGGACTCTGGCCACAGCAGTAATGAGCGTATTGATGGGATGGTTTTCGCTCGCATCCCAAAAGGCATTGGATGCATCAATCTGGTCATCTTGTCCATATCTCACGCATCGCGGCGGCCCAGTCATTTTGCAGGCAGAGCAATCCATGGCCGGGATCACTGCTTCTCCAACCCAGTCATCAAACAATGTAACCTCTTTGGGCGACATGGTCGCTCTAGCAATGAGAAGAGGGTCCCGTTCTTGCTGTGTAGTTTCCTTGAAGCCCGTGCGAGCGGCCAGACTCTTGCCCTGCTCTACAACCTGAGCCAAGGCCAGAAGTTTCCCGGCAATCGTATGAAGAGTGTCTGCTGGGTCTGGAGTGGGTAATAAGGTCTCACTTCTAGTCGTGGTGCTGGTGTAGTCCACGTTGGCAATAGGTCTACTAACCATGGTCGTAAAGTCCTGTTGCAGTCTAGTCTTGTAGTTGATGTGGAATCAGAATGCTGGCATAGGAGTTCGTGGCTTATTTATTCACTTGACATCAATGAGGAAGACCTAGGAAGCTATACCATTGCAAAGCGCTGAATCCCTTGCTACAACTTAGGTAGAGTCAAACCCCACTGTCGTTAACTAAAAGTTTTCTGAACGTGCTGAAACCAGCGCCTGAATACCAGGTATAATTGACGGCACAGTTAGGGTATTAACCGAAGAATACCCAAACTTCAATTGATTAGAATCGGAGATACTCTTACATGGTTTATCCTATTAGCATACTAGGATGAGGAACTCATCTAAATCTAGGGCGGCGAAGAGCTCGAACTGAAACAAAAGCAACGACAGAGTATATTGTTCTATTGATGCAAGCTTCCAGACCTGCCAGTCGTGCTGTAACGCAAGTAGTCTCGCAATACGGTGTCTGCTGGAACTAGACGGCGAAAGAAGAGAATGCCGCGTTTCACAAATTTAATATTCCATGCTGAACGTTTAGCGAGACCCTGTTGTTGCGCTTAATTCCATGCCCGACGTGCCAATTTGCCTGACAGACGCTTCATTGTTGCACCGCCGTGCGCATTAGCCGGGACACGGCAGCAGCGCTGTGGAGCATGTTTCTGGCACTTTGTGGGCGGGACACAAGGGGAATCAAATGCGATTCCGTTTCGTTTACGGAACAAAAGCAGGCACAACCTGCTGCACTTGTTACTTAACTTTTTACTTTGTTTTTTTGGTTTTACTTTTTTTTTTTTTTTTTTTTCTCTGACCTCCCACCAAGACAGCACTTCCATCCTTTGCTTGAAATTCCCACGAACCCAACAGTGATCTTTGCGCCCCTCGTCTGTGTCGAACTATACGATGTCAAGCTAAACACACCGTCTCTGCGTCTACCAGCATTTTTATTTGCAATACCCGTTCTCGTATAAACATAAACCGATCATCATGGCAGGTGAGCCGCCAAGAGCTTTCCAGAAAGCACACGCACACGCACCGCCGGACCTGGACAAGAACTCCAATTTCCCTTCTTCCAACAGCAGACCGCATGTCGACTTCCATGGCCAGTCTGCGGGTAGTTCTGGCGGCGCTGCTGGGTTCTCGTTAGCTCTGCTACAGCTCCAACAGCAACTACAACAGTTACAACAACAGCAATTACAACAACACCAGCAACCAAAAGTCACGACCTCTTTCAACCCCACGTCGAATACTCCAATTGACTCGTCTTTACAGATTTCTCGACAGACCAAGCGACGTGTGTGGATTAAACGCGAAGGGGCTGTCTCGACGACCATATATGTAAACTCAAACGACATCGTTGGTATGTGATGTTTTGTTTTCTCCCGCGACAGACTAGACGCGATATCTAATTCTTTTCATCTAGATGATTTAAAAACCCTTGTGCTGCAAAAATACCCCAATTCTCTTGGACGCCAAGTGGACCCCGTTGACATCCAGGTTCAATACGTCATCAAGTCAACCGACAACAATGTTTCTAACCAGAGAATAACTCTGTCGCCAGAAGATGTGGTGTTCGACGTACTGGACCGCTTTTTCTCTAATGGGACAATGGACATTTCAGACGCCTTTTTGATCAGCACGTCGAATTCGAATTATGAAGGTCTGTCCAAAACGCCAAGTCATGTGTCTGGGCTCAATATCAGTAACTCTGGGTTTAACTCAGGGCCAGAACAACAAGCACGACAAAGTGTTACATTGGGACCACCAATTGCTGGCCAGCAGTCAATAGAATCGCCTTCGTACAACACTTCGTTCGCGGTACCAAAAGTGCACACTGGTGAACACGCTAAAACAAACAGCTCTGGGTCGTTCATAAAATCTATCCCCAGCCATGGACCCAGAGACAGTGATGGAGGAAGTAGCAGCCACAGCAGCATGGATTCTCCAAAAGGATTTGAAGCTAGGACTAGCTTAGACAGCCCGCGCGAGTCGTCGGCCTCACCAACTACCAATACAGTTTATCAATTTCCCGCTGCCAACAATCACACAACACCCCAAGCAAACTTTCAATTCCCAGCACCCGGGCCAAGCAGTACCGGACATCATATCAGTATCAACGCACCAGACTCTGCTATCTCAATCAACACGAACGCAAACGGCATTCATGGTCAAGGTTCTTTACAGGCCGGGGCACAAGTGAAACGTTCTGCCTCGCAAATACGAGACAAGTCGGGCAACGGTGTTATTTTATTGCCACGGCAGTCTAAATATCCAAACACCTCTACAGGGTCTCGCAAGACTGGCGCCACTCGTCTAAGTGCAGATATGAACAATTTGAAAATTGGGGCCAGTGGCGGATCCAGCCACCACAAGGATGCTGCACCAGAAATCACAATCAATGATGAAAACGCAATTCCGACCGGTTCTCACAAGAGCAGGCCGAAAACGCCGTCACCAAAGGAGGAGATCCATCATACCAAGTCTGGTGCTTACCAACGCGTTGTCAAACCTACTGCTGCTGCCCACGTAGGAGATACAGCTGAAGCACACAAGGAAGAAACACATTCCGAAGACGCCAAAATTAGCCAAACAGACAAAGATGCTTCAGCTAAGAAGGACGACGGACGACTAAAAGACAAGAAGCCTTCAACGTTGCCCAAACCCAACGCAAGTCGTTTGAGCCCTTCATCAGCACATTCAGGTAAAGCTCCTTCCTCACAGCTCACTGTAAGATCAGCTACATCAAGGTCGCGGTCGCCTGCGAACGATGTGCACAAAAATAGCATCAACAACAACAGAAAGCTGCTACTGAGCATCAACAAAGGAATCAGCCCTTATACAACAGTCGTACCTCAGATCAATGTCTTGATTGTTGAGGATAACGTGATTAACCAAAAGATTCTAGAGACGTTTCTACGAAAGCGCAAGATCAGATCTTCCACTGCTAAAAACGGAAAAGAAGCGATTGAAAAATGGCAAAAGGGTGGTTTTCATCTAGTGTTGATGGATATTCAACTACCCGTCATGAGTGGTATCACTGCTACTAAAAGGATACGACAGCTGGAGCATCAAAACAGAATTGGTGTTTTTAGCTCTGCAGGAAGTGAAGGTGCCTCTACCGAGGTCATGAAACCTGAAGAAATTCTTGATACCAAGCTCTTCAGGTCACCTATTATTATTGTGGCTCTCACTGCAAGCAGTAGTGTGGCGGATAAAAGTGAGGCTCTTGCTGCTGGTTGCAATGACTTTTTGACCAAACCTGTCAACCTCAAATGGCTTGAGCAAAAGACAATAGAATGGGGCTGCATGCAAGCGTTGATTGACTTTGAAGGATGGAAACACTGGGTTAGCAAAGACTTACCGGCGGTCACTACCACTACCAGTAGACCGAGCTCCGGCCGAAAATCTCTCGCTAGCAGTATGGGAAGGCCAAATCTGGAGCGCCTCACAAGCTCGTCTAACATTCGACGGGCGGCTGCCGAAAAGACGAGCACCGCTCCTAGTGCTCGAGACAGCTCTGCTCCAAGCCATGAACCGGCGCAACACAAACCTACAATTGCGGTCACCGACACTGCACCTTCTAATTCGGCTACTATCGCAGGTACGCAGAGTAAAACTGAAGCTTCTAGCAACGACCAAACAAACCAAGCAGAAAAAAGTTTCTTGCCAACAAACTCTACAGACCATGCCATGGCCGACACTAAGTCCACAATTACAAACTAGGCGTATACGCTTTGACTTCTATCACGTACTATTTCTTTATTTTTCTTAGAACACATATCAGTAACGGATTTAATTTATAAAATTTGCATAGTTTTTTATTACCTTGATACCATCTTCTTAAATACAGCGTGAGGTCATGGAGTGGACCTCGAATATTGAAATATTGATGCAGTGGGAGAAAACTCAGAAAAGGCCTGACATCTTTCCAATTTCACCCTGCTGACCTGGGTTAGTCCCGAACTTATAAAGGAGCAAGTCTTGTTCTAGCAACAGACGCTGGCAGCTTTTTAAACGCCTCTCTGTCATGGATGAAGGCTCCGGATTTTTCAGGCGAGGTTTGTCGCCTGGAGATACGTCTGATACATTAGAGGAGCCTGCAAAAAGAGCCAAGCTCGACGACAATGAGCCCCGCCGTATCAAAACAGAGCCGACTGAGAATCCAAACTTCATTACACACCAAGAAACGCAAGCTACAACGTATGACAGCTTGATACAGCTTCACAAAGCTCTGTGTACTGTCTATACGTTTTTCTCAACTCGACCTCATTTTCTTGCCACATTCGACTCCATAGCAAAGCATCTAGGCAAGCAAATTCAAAGGGACGTTCGGCACATTGACATTGCTCGACTCAAATGTATCATACCACAGGACTTACTATTTGGCTATGTTGTGATTGATCCTGAAGATGTCATGGAGCTCAAGGACTCCAACGCTGTACAGGATGAAGCAGTACTGTTGATTGAGTTTGTGGACGGGAAACTTCAGCCTGCGGGCAAGAAAGAACTGAGAAGCATACAGTCCTCTTCGCCATTAAGCTCTGCTCAGTGGCAAAATTTGCGACTACCTCAGTATGGAATCAAAACTGTGCAAAAACTGATCCAAAAGCGTCTGACCAGGTTCGAGGATGGGCTTGCCAAGTATATGAAGGTTCACGGCGATCAGTGGCTACAGACATTGGAAGAAGAAGCCACGACTTATGTGCCCGCTCTTATGGTAGAAGACGACACTGCAGACCCTGTTGAACAAATGGTGAACACGAGTCATGACAGGAAGGCAGAAACTCCTACCCACTCTGAAGTTGATATACCTCGCTTTATCAACGAAATGAAGCGGTCAGAAGAGTATACCGGACAGATTGTGGAAGGTGGAGAGTTCACGATACCCGAGCAAGAGCCCATATTTCAAGATTTAGACAACGCTTTGCCAATGGAGCTCCAGGAAGCTTTGAACGACCATTTCAATCCAAACCAAGAAGAGAACACAGCGCCGGTCCGACTCTACTCTCACCAAGCCGAGGCAATCAACCAGCTAGATGCTGGATTCAATGTGGTAGTTGCAACTAGTACATCTTCGGGCAAATCACTAATCTATCAGTTGCCGATTTTACGGGCTTTACTGGAATACCACAATAACTACCAGCATGGCATGTCGCCTCCGACTGCAATTTTCATATTCCCTACTAAAGCTCTTGCCCAAGACCAGATGCGTTCTTTCAACTCTTTGAAGTACCTCGTGTTTGATGGCATTACTGCTGCTTCCATAACGGCCGAAACCTACGATGGTGATACGCCGTACGAGGACCGCTTGCGCATCCAGCAGACTGCTTCTCTGATCTTCACCAACCCGGATATGCTCCACGCAAACATCATTCCCAACTGGGAAAATCCGAACTGGAAGAAGTTTCTCGGAGGACTGAAATACGTCGTGGTGGATGAACTTCACATGTATGTGGGTGCGTTTGGAGCACATGTGGGGTACGTGATGAGGAGACTGCGAAGGGTGCATGAGCATTGTATCAAGGATGACGAGAAAGAATTTCAGGTCGTTAGTTGTTCTGCGACCATCAATGAACCTGCCCAGGTAAGTACATCATCATTTGAATATTACTGTTTTCCTGCTAACAATACAGTTGATGAGAGACATCTACGGAATACCTATCGAGACCATTAAAGTTGTATCAAATGACGGCTCGCCCGCTGGAAAAAAACACTGGCTTTTATGGGACTCGCCTTTCGTGTCTCCTCAAGTACCAGAGAGTGGCCGCGTTCATCCGATAGGCGAAGCGTCTCGACTGCTTATTGAACTGACAAAACGCGGTATCCGCACAATTGCTTTCTGCCGACTCAGACGAACTTGCGAACTGCTCATGAAGGCAGTTCGCACTCAACTTCAGGAACAAAGCCTCTCAAACCCACCTAATATCATGTCATATCGGGGTGGGTATAGCGCCACAGACCGCAGACTCATTGAGTTAGAAATGTTTTCAGGTCGTCTTACTGGAATTGTTGCTACCAATGCATTGGAGTTGGGTATTGATATTGGTGCTCTTGATGCAGTAATCATGGTAGGATTTCCATTTTCAATCTCTGCGCTTAGACAACAAAGTGGCCGTGCCGGAAGAAGGTCACAAGCATCGCTGTCAATACTAGTCGGCGGAGGTGATAGCATTGACCAGCATTATTTAACAAACCCGAGTCTCATCTTGACACAACCCAATTCGGATGGACAAGAAGTCAGTTTGGAGAACTCTGCTATCATGGAAAATCATTTGCAGTGTGCCGCCCATGAAGTTCCAATCAATGTCAAAGCTGACGAACGATATTTTGGTTCTTCGAATTCTTCACTTTTCAGAACTGTAGTCACTTCAGCTCTTGAACTTATCTCCGATGATCCAACAGAACCAGATGAAGATCAATATTACACCTGTGCAGGCAAATTTCTTCCCCAGCCTTCAGCTACCTTTTCACTGCGACATATTGGTACCTCGGACGAGGAAGATGACTTCAGTGTGATTGACATTACCGCTGGTCGAAACAATGTCATTGAAAAGGTCGAAGAATCCCGCGTTGCTATGACACTGTATGAAGGTGGTGTCTATATACATCAAGGCTGCACCTACCTCATCAAGACTGTTGAGCCAAAAGGTCGCTATGCTACTGTCATTAGAAAAGACTTGAATTGGATCACCAAGCAGAGAGATTACACCGACGTGGATCCTTCAAAGATTGAATTGGTCACACAACTCTCACAGAAGGCACGCATCCATGACACACCCGATGCAAAAACCGACGTCAGTTCGCTTCTTCAAGCAAGGTTTGGAAAAGTCAGCGTCCAAACCATTGTATTTGGGTTTTTCAAAATGACATCTTCATCTCTAAATGACAACGGCAAGAGATCCAAGGGTTTTTTCAATATCATCGACTCTGTTGAAATCCCAGGGCCCCAGCAAAGACCGTTTTCTTTTGACGCTAATGGTATTTGGATCGACTTGCCCAATGAGCTTATCTCACTGGTTCAGTATACGAAAAAGCTCAGTATTGCAGGAGGCATTCACGCAGCTGAGCATGCGCTAATGGCAGTCATTCCTTACTATTTTTCAGAGTCCAACAATGAAAACTCGGAAAGCACAACGGCCATGAACCAGCCGCCCATGCCAGATGCCGACGCCACTACCTCCGTTCAAAGCTACTGGCGTAAAGGTGGAGGCATGTCCGACCTAGGAACCGAGTGCAAAGCACCTGAAAAGGAAACCAAAAAGGCAGCTTCATCACGTAAACGCCCAGCCCGGCTTATTTTCTACGAAAAGAAGCGGTCAGTGGCCGGAACTGGGAAAACAAGCATCACTGCAAAAGCATTCGAAAACATCAAGACCATCTTGGAGAAAACTCTGTACTTGGTAACGCACTGTCCAGTTTCGTGTGAAGTGGGGTGTCCGGCCTGCGGCGTGGCCATGCCAGGGTGTACAGAGAACAACGTTGTGGTATCCAAACCAGCCGCCATTTTGATTCTGCGATACCTTGTACTCATGTCCAAGCCCAATAGCACTTTCAAGGACCTTGATCTAAACAGCATACCGAATGGTCCTGAAAAAAATCTTGCGACAATGAAAATGGCAGACACTATCATTCCATGTCCAAAGTGACTCTATGGGTTTATGAATGTTATTTAATTTATTCATTTCATGAATTACTACTATGTCCAGTAAATGTTACTTTCTACCAAAGCAAATCTTGCGTACTCTGACTTGCATGTTGAGTAAATCCACCATTGCTCGGTCGGTGTTGGAACTGCTGCTGTGGTTGTTGTTGCTGCTGCGGTTGTTGCTGTGATGGTTGCTGAGCAAAAGGTGTTCCAAACTGTGGCTGCTGTTGGAAATGCAAAGGAACCTGGCTTTGATGCTGCGAGTTTGCATCAATCAACGAGTCAGATTGAGAGTAGCTATTTGCCGCATCCATGCTGACCATGTTTACAAATGGCGTGCTTCCGTCAACTTGCTGGCCATATCCGTACACACTGTTGACGTTTCCACCATTGGTATTCGAGTTGATAGGTTGGTACGCTTGCATATTTTGTTGCTGCATAGAAAATTGTTGTGCTGGCTGTCCCAAAGGTCCGAGACCTGTGTTGAGCGGTTGTGCGCTCGTGTAAGCCGTACTGTTGTTGTCGAACAGACCAGCAGTTGGGTCTTGAATAATGGGGAATGAAGGTTGTCTCTGGAATTGTCCAAACTGAGTTGGATTAGCACTAGTGCGCTCCTCAGCAATTGGTGTGAATGTCTGTGACGATTGCGATGCAAATCTTTGAGGAGCTTGCGAAGTGTGTGTGGGTTGAAGTACTGCGCCAGTATTCACCGCTGCCAGAGTAGTTTGTAAAGGAGCTGGCTTAGGAGCAGAGGAAAAGTTCTGGGCCCTGTTAAGAGACATATTTGACATGCTAGAAGAGAGAGTTTGTGCACGCACCAAGTTAGGTTTGTTGGTCGCTTCATTCACTGAAGCCAATGGCTGACTAGGTGTGCTAAGAGTGTTTGATCGATTGAGGAGGTTGGGTGTAGATTTATGAGTCAAAAGCTCTGGTCGGTTAGTTCTGGGAGCCAAAGCAGGGCTCTCTGGTAATGTTCTGACCTTGGCAAGTCTAAAAACTTGTTTCACTGGCTTCAGATAGATGGTTGCAAGAGAGCCAATACACAGCTCCAGCTCTTCCAGTCTATCATCGTCCATGCGGTCAGAATCATTCGTGATAAGTGGCATTTCTCCAGAGACAATATTTTTGGCTGCCTTGGGATCTGCAGACAAAAGTCTCCAATACATGTAGCCTCTGTCACGTACGTCGGGATTGTCAGATTCCTCTGTGGCCCAGCCAAGCACCTTTGGAACAAGGGTCTGTGCCTTTGCCGGCCGAGCAATAAATAACTTGACAATTGCCGTCAGAAGAGCAAGCTGAACTTCTACAGCGTCTTCCTTGAAAGTTGTCAAAAAGTTTTCCAAGAGTTCATCAGCATTGTCAATACGGTCAGCGTAGTGACCAATGATCCAAATCATTGCTGACTTGGCCTCAGGCTCATCTAAGGAGTCTAAGTGCTCACACAAGACAGAAATGACACGTTCGTAACGATTAGGATATCGTCTAAAAATGTTTTTAATGACGACTGTGGCTTCTTGCACAATATAGTTGATGTTTGTTGAAACCAAATCCATAAGAGCTTCAAGACAAGCTTCTGAAGACTTTTCAATCTTGATTGCCAATTTGCCAATGGCTCGGACAGCTTTTCTGACAATTTGAACGTCAATTTCGGTTGCACACTCACGTAGTTCTCGCAAAACCGTTCTGATGTTGTTCTCATTGGCTAGCAAGAAAATGATTTCTAGTTTCGTGGCTTTGACGTAAATCGGGTCATTGTATTTGCACAAAAACACCTTAACATCCAAACTCAAGAGCTGTGGCCTGCTTTGTAACAAGAGAATACAGTTTCGCAAAGCAAGATACTGAATTTCCGCAGGCTTTTGGAGTAGAATAACAAAGGCTGGTCCAATTTTTCTGTCCAGGTTCGGTATTGAGCTAGCCACGTCTGCAACGTAATTGCTCAAATAAATAATGACTCGAATGGCTCCTAGAACCACAGAAGAGTTTGCATGTTGCAGTCGTGGCGTTATCCGCTCAATCATAATGATTGCATCTGACGAAACTTGGGGGACGTAGTTCATGAGGGCTCCCAAGATGTATATTTGCGACCATTCGTTGCAATCTGCTAAAACCTGTGCCAAGTTGAATGCGTGCGTTCTGTCGATTGTGAGCTGCAAATCCGGTGTCTTTTCGGTAATGTCGCTTAAAGCAGCAAGAGCAGCTGCTACTACTGTCGGATTCGAGTTGCTCAACAAGTCATTGAGTTCGTTGATGCAGCCCTTGTCCTCCACAGCTTTGGAGTCGTGATTCCAAAGTTTTGCAACACTATAAGCCGCAGTCTTTCGCACATAAGGGTCGTGATCTTGCAACGCATCTGAGACTCTGTCAAGAGCGGCGTCAAAGAACTCTTTCACGGGAATTGCAGACATTGTCCTTAATGCAAGGGCTCTGATTAGGGGAGAAGAGTCGTTCAAGTCCGACAAAAGATTAGGAATGGCCTTGCTCGAAAGCTCGGGTTTTGCCTTAGCATAAGTCAGCAAGAACAGGAAGCACCTAGTCACATAGTTAGCTTTTGTAAAGAGGTACTTTCGGAATAACACTCACATCTTCTTGATGTCAAGATCGTTGATGCTCATGCAAGTGACAATGTCAGGCAACAACGCAATCATTTCATTATTGCTCATAGTCATATTTGCGACAATCTTCTTGAGCGCAATCTTTTTGCTCTTGTTGTTTTTGTCCTTGCGATCTAGCGCAAGCTCCTGTCGGAGCTCAGCTGCTTTTCCCTAGAACTTTGGTCAGTGAATTTCAGTTGGCGCACAGAGTCAAAAAAAGAATACATACTCTTGTGAATAGTTTGGCGTCGCTCATTGTAAAGAAGACTTGCTATCGGATCTAGTATTCATAAAAGGTAACCCAACACAGTGCGAGCCCAGAAAATGTCACAATTGAGTACAGGCGTAGGGCTGTCTCTGTCTCTGTGTTCGATGTCCTGTCGAGTCTCTGTCGACGCTGGGATTGATGAGGTGTTTCCAGGAGCTCCCAACGCCAGACTAGCGTAATTTCCAGCATCATGAGAACATCCAGGTACCTACAAAATCATGAACTTGGATCACGGATTGATTGTTTTATTCTACGTCTTCTTCGTTATATTCAGTGCTAAGTGCTCGGGCTAGTGGCATCAAAGGCGAGTTCATAGCGCAGCGTATCCACTGGCGTAGCTGACACTGCTGTCAGAAATGGAACTGGCCTTGCTGCTCTGAGTGTAGCCGATCCATTGCAGTTTACCCCGCGATACGTCTGAGCTTGCACCGTTGGAAGTGCCGTTTTGAAGGGAGCGCTTGGAGGTGATGTGGGCAATGGTTTGAAGCAAGACACTCAATGGTTTGCTGCCACAGATGGTGTTCTCAGTCTCGGCCATGTACTCTTTCCACTGTTCTATAGAACCAGTAGAGAGAACCTGCATGCCCTTCCGATCTAGGTATTCTATAGACTTGTAGATAGGAACGCTTCCGGCAGGGATCTTTGAAATTCTAGAAAGCGTCCTAACATCCGAAAGTTCTTCGTCGGGTGTGTAGGCTGTATAGTCGAACCGTCGTCCCCTTGTAATGTTAGCAGTGTAGAGGGCTTTGCTTAGCACACTTACCAATGGCAAAAGTCGGTGCTGACAACAAGAGTGTTTTCTTCCTCTTGGAGATAAGGAGCCAGTAGCTCTCCAAGCTTCTTTTCTGAAGCGGTCGACGTACTACCGACCACTATTGGCACAATTTTTGGTATACCGTGGCCAGCTTCCTTTGCTGCTTGGTACAGGAAAGGCAAATGCATCTCTATCCCGTGCTCTTCCTCGTCGGCTGCTGGTGGGAATATCGTAAACAAATCTGACTGTCTGAGCGTTTCGACGCCTAGTCCATTAGCTGAATTCTGTAATGCTTGCAAGACACTTACACTCTGTGTCGACTGGTATGTTTCCAAGAGGAGTTTCAAACTCTTCAAATCCAGTAATGGCAAAGTTCTTGAAATACTTGTAATGCGAAGGCCCCATGATAAAGACTCGCTTTCTAAACCAAAATCAGTTCCATTCCACTTCATGCATCGACTGGACTTACACTTTAGAAGTGTCCCATACTTTGTAGGTCTCCGCTAAGGTGCTGCCAGCAAATGAATATCCGGCGTGACTTTGATTCCTGGTTAGCTTCGCGTAACAAGCGACAAAACTGTGCACTCACGGGCCGACTAAAACTCTTGCACCCGGTAACGGGTATTCGGGATGGGCAGAGCTAACACTGGTAAAGAACGAGTCCAATTGAGAAGACAGGCGCTGTTTGTTGCCTTCATACCAGCTTCCCGCATGAGTAGCTTCTCTGACAGACATCTTTCTTCCTAGTAATTTGAATGCAGCAAAGTTTAAAAAGGTTGACTTCATAAACGTTTGAAGGTTGAGAGTCTTGAGACTCAGACTGAGTGGCAATCAACTAAAGTGGAATAGGGTATGCGATGAAATCATGAGCCCAAACAAATATTTTGCTACAAAAAAATCAAATACAGTAATTATATAACAAAAGAAGCAATCTAATTAAAGTCAGAGTCGTCGTCGCCAGACTCGTCCTCGTCGCCAGAAACCATGCGGTTCTCAAGCTCAGACTTCTCCATGAGCTTAGCAAGCTCGGCGTCATCGTTCTCAGTGACAGCCTTGGGTGCCATCTTGACCTCCAAAGTACCGCCGGAAGCCTCAATGTTGGTCTTGATGACCTCGATAGCCTCACCAAGTCTCTCAATGGCCTTCTGCTTGTCAATGGAGACCGAAGTCAAAACGAAAAGAGGAGCGGCGACAAGCTTAACCTTAACGGGGACCATGTCTGTGTGAAGAGCCTCACCAGCTCTAAGGGCAGCCTTAACAGCATCAACACCATCGTAAGAGAAACAAGAGACAGAGATATCGGCACGGATCTTGACGGGGTTGGGGGTGAGCTTTCTGGAGATTTGAAGCTTGACTTCGTCGAGGAGAAGCTGTGAGGGGGCGGTGATGTCGGCAAAGACGGTATCGGGGTTGGTGATTGCCAACTTGAAGGCTTCGTAGGCGTGGCCGTACTTTCGACTTAATGGCCATCCGATGGTTTCGTATAGGTTTTCGAGGGAGTGCTTGTGCTTCTCAGCGACGTGTCGCAGAATGGAGTGAACAGCCTTGGACTTGTTGTATTTCTCTTCAGCCTTGACAATATCTTCGGCAAGGACTTTTCGTTTCGACAAATCAATGTATCCTAAACCATGTTAGTACGAGGCCAATGTGCTGGCAAATGGGGCTCAAAAAAGACATACCCTTGTCCTTGTCAACTCTGAGAACGACGACAATCTCGTTCTTGCCAACCTTGACGTGCTTCTGAATGGATCTGATTCTTCTTCTGGAAAGCTCAGAAAGGAGAATCATACCTTCGATGTCACCGTACTCCAAGAGTTTCACTATAATTCGTTAGTTCCCGACTCTTGTTTCTTATAAAGACAGCCTCAGCTTCAAGCTGTAGACATACCATAAGCTCCCATATCGGCGATCTGTCAAAAGTTAGCATAATTCCTGTGCTGGTTTGCATGTTCATTTACTTACCTCCTTGATGTTGACAATAACAACATCGTCGACCTCGGGGTACTTGTTCTCGTAGAAACGGCAGTGGGTGGAATTAACTTCGTCGGACATTTTGGCAGGCGCTGATGTTACGATGGAAATGCGTTCGGTGGCGTAAAGCAGCGTGTTGGACCAACAGTATACCTTTCCTGTATGGAGTTTTGAGGAATCTGAAAAATTTTGTAGTTGAGTGACTGTTTTCGCTGTTACGTAAGTGAAATACTAAAATTAGGTAATTCAATATTTAAGTGAGAAGTTCTAACTTCCAAGTACTTAACACAGACCAAACTATGTAGACAACTTACTCTCAGGCAGTCCAGCACCGCATCACTGCAGCTATTTTCAAACGGGATACTTGTCAATGAGGATTTTCAGTCGCAGTATTAGTATTACTGTATTACACGGGCTTTTGCGTTGATCTGGCGGCATTCTGCAGCGCGCTGCCTGATTTTACGCCGAGTCCACTACTGCGTGGTCGCAGCGTGGATCTTCCAGCCAGCCGCACCTTTTAATTTTCCGCCAGACCTGACTTTTGTACCATCCAGCCTCTTGATTTTAGACAACGCTTCAACACAATGGCGCATTCCAGACTGCAACTTTGACACGCCCTAGAAGGAGCACTTGGATTTTGTATAAATTATCTACGGCACCCCTGAAATTTTTTTTTCTCTCGACATTCACTGCTTCCTATACGAATTTCTTGACTATCGCCCTGGTTTCATCATGCTCCCAGTTGACGACCTTGAAGGGTACGACTCGGACGAGGTTCCCGTGGTCGAGCTACACGACGATGAGATGATATATCGGGACTCAAACGGAACTGCCGCTGTGATCCTCAATCAGCCGGCTTTTGCAGCTCCTGAAACGCAAAAGAAACGGCCCAAGAAAAGACAACACAAGCAGCGCAAAAACAGTTCACAGGCTGCCCAGTCCTCTCCGATGCGGTCTCAAAAGCTTTCTTACTCACCACCCGAAAAGACTTACGCAATGGTCGAGGAACCCCGAACCCCAAAGGACGTTCCTCCTTTTTTTCAAATTCTTGGGGCTGTTGCTGGACGCGCCAAGGACTTTTTTGGCGGTCCTCCAGTTCAGTCTACTACTGCTTCTGCGCAGGCCTCGCCCACAAGTCACAGAAAACAAGTCAGTCTAACTCCGGGTTTTTACCCTGGGAAGCCTGTCCCTCAACAGTACGCAGGCCCATCGCCTAAGATGCCATTCAATGCCTACCCCGACTTCTATCAGCAGCAGCAACAGCAGCAGCAACATCAACAGCTCCAACAACAGCAGTACATGGCATCAGCATACGGTCCAAATGTTTTCCCTCCCAGTCCTCCAATGACATTTGACCAACCCCCTCCAGCATATTTCGAGTCTCAGCATAAAAAGAAGAGCAAGTCCCACAGTAAAAAGAAAAGCAAGAAGAGCAAGAAGAACAAACACACTTCTGAGGGGGGCCTTGCTGATCTGACATCCAACATGGGAATTGCATTGATTTTTTTTGCGGCCGGACTACTCTACATGGTTACTCGAAGCCGACCTGAAGTGGAAGGCCCAATCTCTGCGGCTGTAGACCGCACACTTGCCAACCTCCAGTTGGGGGCCGTGATGGCAATTGCATTTGCTGGAGCCATATTGGGCTATAGACTCTTTGGCACACAAATGGCACCCCTTGAGGATGCCTCTGATAATGATGACACTGCGTCAATTTTCAGTATTCCCGCTGCGGGTACTGTTTTTGGGTTCCAGTCTCCCATAATGGCTACTAGAGATTTGTTCAATCGCATCAGCATGGGCGGACCCGCTAGCACTCCTATGGCACAATGGACTGCTTCCTACCCACCACAAGTTCCTGGTGGTTATGGCATGGCCCCGATGCATCCTCAAGCTGCTTTTCCTGGTGCTTTC
Organism: Geotrichum cucujoidarum; assembly: GCA_030566025.1. NCBI lineage: Eukaryota > Fungi > Ascomycota > Dipodascomycetes > Dipodascales > Dipodascaceae > Geotrichum > Geotrichum cucujoidarum. The sequence continues at coordinate 34,379 of JAJMHN010000141.1, forward strand.
AACGCACCCCCACCTCCAGGAAACCAAGGCCCATTTCCCAACATGGTCCAAAGTTACAACGTGCCCTTTCATGATGAGGAAGAGGAAGATAGTGACAGTGATTTGGAATTTCTTCCAGCTGGCTCCCTGGGTCACTACCAGAAAATGCCATTTGGTAATGGCAGTGTTTCTGGGCCGTTTTCACCAGTTAATGGCGCTCCCAAGATTGATGGGTTGACACCCGAAATGCTGCAGGAAGAAGCCAAGCGAAACTACTACGAAGACTTGCCTTTTCTGCCAGGTATGAACCGCCAGCCTGTTGATCCTGCTGCTTACAAGGCCCTTATAGACAGCCCAGATCCCGAACTCTTGGAGGAAATCAGACAGCCTCTCAAAAAGGCAGAAGTCAAGAAAGAGAAGCGATCGCCCAAAGCATCACCCAAGGTCTCTGAGCGCAAGGAAAAGAAAGCCGTCAAGACTCAAGAGATAGAGGCCAGGTCTCCCACTGAGAAAAAGAAGGTCTACTCTGACGACTACTCTTGCAAGCCCTACGGACCTCCGCCAAACAGGTACATGGGCGTTAACTTCTAGCTTGCGAAATCCAGGCCCAAGCATTTTTATATTCATTCATACTTCCAGAGCCTTTTTTTTTTTTTTTCCTTCATTTCAGTGTTTCGGCGCAGTCCCTTTTTTGAGTGACTTCATCCGTTCCACTGCTCACATTTTGACATAACTTTTCACTTCCATTCTATATTTTTAATCTGATATTCCGGAGTCTTTTGCAAATGTAAACTTGTAACACGATCCGAGATATCGTTCCTTAGTAATCCCAATTTGTACGCATTCTGTTTTGTGGAGACGGGGTTACCCTGCCGAGTTCTAGATCCCAGAAAGCACTTCACTTTTCTGACCTCAGCTTTCCTACCATAGAGCGCCTTCTGTTTGCCATCCGACACCTCTCAGCACCCTTTATCATACAATGTCAGCACCAAAGGAAGCAATCACCCTCTACAGAAGCTTGCTCCGCAACAGCAGCCGCCTTGCCGCATACAACTTCAGAGAGTATGCATTGAGGCGCACCCGCGATGCTTTCCGAGCCGCCAAGGACGTCGCCGACCAGAGACAGATCCAGGAGCTCCTTCAAAAGGGATACAGAGAACTCGAAGTCGTCAAGAGACAGTCCGTGATCTCTCAAATGTACCAGGGAGAGAAGGTCATCGTGGAGCACGGAAGACCAACGAACCGCATTGTATCCAGCCGAGAAAAGCTGGTCGTGGAATCTCCCAAGAACTAAGAGGATTTTTTTTTTTGCCTTACGGAGCGAGCCCAATCATGAGAACGACAACGCTTGGGCCTTCAGGTACAAAGGACTGTTCCTTTGATACCAGTGGTAATTTGATGGAAAGAGCAAAAAGGCATGTACATATATATTTATACATTGAACAAGAAAAAAGACAATATTTACAAAGGAAACGACGGCAATCGATTGGTTTTAGAAGTTGAAGTAAGCGTTGGTGACATCCACAATCTTCTTACCTCTGCGGTCAGCAACCTCGTCAAGAATTGTCTGCTTGGTGCTGAGAGCCTCCAAGACACCCTTGGCAACGTTCATCTGGTTACGCGAGCGGTAGATGTTACCAGTAAGATCCTTGATACCAGCGCACTTGGCAATCTCGTAAATAATGTGATTCACGCGAAGACCGTGACCGGGAGGTGCCGGGCGCAGGTTAATCAACACTGAATGGTATTTGTGGGAGACGGAACCATAGATGGTACGGTCCTCGAAACGGGGGATATAGGTCAAGTTCTTGACGGCGTCCCAGTGAGCACGAGCAAGAGCCTTGGAAAGCTCACCACCGTCCTTACCCTCACCAATACCGACATTACCTTCACGGTCACCGACAACGGCAAGAGAGTAGAAAGAGGGAATCTTACCCTTACGGGTCATGTTGACTACACGTTTCGTCATCAACTGGCGAACAGAGAGGTTCTTGATGTATGACACGGAGAGACCTGTGAGCTCTTGAAGACGAGTGATGTTGATACTAGAAGCCTGGCTACCAGAAAAAATATCTCCGCCTAGAGAGACACCAAGGGGGATGCGCTGGGGAATGGGTTGGTAGGGCTTGTCCTTGTCGACCCATTCATGTTGACCGAAATCGTAAAGAGGATCATGTTGTGAGAAATCGTCGGTATAGATAGGCGCAAACTCGGTAGTGGGCTGTTGACGCTTTTCCCACATTTCCGGATCAATGGAAGACTCAGCAGCCAAAATCGATTTGATGAGGGATGGAGGGTAGTACTTCTTGAGCTGTTCGAGATGCTCATCACGCTGGCGTTTCAGGTCGTCATTGGGCACTTCGGTAGACATGTGTCGTGCAGACCTAACGTTCTGCGTCGTGGCAGAAAAAAGGGCTCTGCTAGACAGCAGCTGCCTAGGTGTGGCAGAAAAAACCTGTCGTGCTATGCTCATTGTAGGTTGTTGCCCAATGGATGTCGCTGAAAAGGTTGAGCAAAAAATTGATTCACTAGTTTTGAAAAGGTGGTGGATCAAAGGTGAAAATCCTGTTTGGTGGTCCGGGTAACAAAAAAGTTTTGAAAAATGGGACTTTTAGGTTTCTGCTGAAAAATTTCTGAGATGCCTTTTGGAATAACCTTGTGAAAACGGTCTAGATAGGCGTCGCATAACACAAATCACCATGGGTTCTAGAAAGCAACTGTCTACGGAGAATGTCTCCGACTCCGACTCTGACATGTTGGAAGATGGGTAAGTTGTGTTCCTTTTCTACGTTCCGTGTGTCGAGCGCAAGAGCTAACTAGTCAGTGTGTTTGTACCACCACCCAACTTCAAGGAAGTCAAGTCGCTGGAATCAGTTCCTACTGCTCTTGCCGGCAAGCGTGAGGCCTGGCTTATTCAGGTTCCGGCAGGTTTTGACGTTAGCACATTAAAAGAGCTCAAGCTGCCGCGCGGTGAATTAGACGAACGCACCTTTTCGGTGGGAGAGAAGAGCTTCCGCATTACGACAGACTCTGAAAAGGAGAGCTTCACGGTCGACAAGTCCTTTAAAGATCGCTACAAAATTCTCGCTGCTGGAGGTGATGAGGGTAACTTGAAGGTTTCCAGCAAGACCTTCAAGCGCTACCTGCAAATCGTGCCAGATGTCGCCATTCCCGAAATCAAGTACGACGAGGTGCGAGTGCCAAAGCCAAAGGTTGCCCCTATTGAGGGCTTGACGCTAAGACACTGGTCGACAGGCTACGGTCCCGACAAAGATGGAGAGAGAGCCGCTGAAGTGAGCCGGTTACTCGAGGAACCCGAAAAGAAAGAAAAGAGCAAGAAAAAGCATAGCATTGACGAAGAGGCAGGAGAGGGCCCAGTAGAGAAGAAGCATAAGAAGGACAAGAAGGAAAAGAAGGACAAAAAGGAGAAGAAGGAAAAGAAGCACAAGAAGGAAAAGAAGTCCAAGGATTAATCACATTTTAACTATAGAGTATTATTTATCGATTGAAACCCTCAATATCAAATTCAAAAACAGATTCTGTGGAGGGCTCCTCGGTAGGGACGTCTTTTTCGTGCAGGGTGCGTTCAATGTACTTGACATGGCCGGTCTTTGAGACGAGAATAATAGTGTTTGTTCGGGTTCCATAGTAATACCCGTCGTGCAAGTCTGTATTGTCCTGTAAATGAACATTGATAGGAGGTATAAAGACACTCTTGGACACATGCGAAAATATACCGTCAGTGCTGACTTCTTTGCGAGCTGTTTCGAGTGGAAAAGTGTCAGATATTAAAATATCCTTCAACTGTTCAATGAGCTTTTCTTCAGGTACGTGACCCTGTGCCACAACTTGTTCCAGCGCTTCGACACCAAGGTGCACCTTTGGCCATGGGTCAGTCACCTCTGAGTTCGAAATGCCAATTGTTTCTTTCTTAATGTCCTCAGGAACGCGAGACGCGTCCCCGTTAGCAAACACCACAGACTGGTCTGCATCAATCATGTCGGTTTCAAACAAGTTGACAGCGGGTGCACCACGATTGGAAAGCAAGTGAAACGGCTCAATTCGATCAGGGTTGGTCTTGGATTGACGGAGAATCCCACAAAACATTGTGAAGCCACCTGAGTTCTTCATGTTTTCTTCGCCATACTTGCTGTAAATGCGGGTTATGAACTCATCTGTTTCCTCTTTGGACTCCAAAAATTCTTTTGGAAACAGACCTCTTGAAATCGCTCCCTTGTGGTTTGCAGCATTGAGCTCATGGAAGTTGAGTAGAATGGCCAGCCTGCCCTGTTTATTAATGCCAATCCAAGTGCCATGTTCAGGTCGTTGAAGATCATAGGGTCCCAGAATATTGTCGTCTGGAGCTTCCCAGAATCGTGCTTTTGAAGTTGGCCGGCGAAAGTATTCGTCTCGGTTTGAAAGTGCAATAAATGCGCTGAATTTGTAGAATGGTTAGTCTTGTGGCTTAAAATCTGGGGTAACATGTAAAAAAAAGCGTACTAATCAGGGTGGCTAGTTGTGGCGATCAAAATACACATGCTAATTCTCAAGCTTATGCAAAAATTCTTTTCCTTCAAATATTAAATGTTGATTTCCAAACGAGCTATTCGTTCTGAAAGCAAGTGCGTGCGGTCTATGTTATTTGTGTGGGAGAGGAAGGCGACAAGTTCCGATAAAAGAGCAAAAGGGCTGAAAAGAAAGAAGGAAGAAAAGTAAGAAGCTGATATTTTTTTTATTCAAATATCACTCCGAAATACCAAGAGTTGGAACATGTTCTTGAGCCGAACGCAATAGTACTCGTCTTTCATGTCAATTGTCCATCATAACTCCAGTTTATCTCCTGCTTGCCGAGGTCTACCAGGCGCTGGCCAATTGTGCGCGGCTGCTCAGCACATACAAAATCGTACGACAAGACTACAATACTCTCAGACTCGGCGCATTACTTTGGAAAAACGTTAACAAAATGCTTTATTTCTTGTTTTCAAACACCGTACATGAGATGCAAAATAAATATGTCTAGACTCCGTAGTCTTTGAGCAAGCCACCCAAATGCGTGTTGGTGATCTTGGCTCTACGAGGCTTCTTTTGTTTCCGCTCAGTCCCTGTCTTTTTATTGCTCTTAATGGTAGCAGGGTCCACACTGGCAGGCTTGTGGCCAGCCTCTACTAACTTGGCAGGCAGGTCAGCTGCCTCGGGGACCTTGATCTTGCTCCAAATCTCCACGAAATCTTCGTCAACGCCGCCCAGAGGACCGCCAGTGTTGGCCCACACGAACCGTGGGCTGTTTTCTTTCTTGGTGCGGATGACAATGATCTGCTGGCTTTGCTCCAATTCTTCAATAGCGGCAAGGCATCCGTTCCAACCGTCTTTCAACTGTTTCACACTAATGCCTTGGCACGTTTCCTGCTTGCGCAAGAATGTTAACAGATCTTCTTTGTTGTAAATGCCAAAAATCGACACATATTGCACGGTCTTTTGTGTCATGTTCACTCTAATTCTCTCAATGTTCAACAATCGCGGCAATAGTGTATCTATGCTGGTAGAAAGGTAGCGCGCAACGTCTTCAAATGGCACTGGTTTGTCGGCCCGCTTAATGTAATCAACTGCGTCGACTACTTGTGTATTCAAATGTCGGCCGGATGCTGCAGCGTTTGCTTGAGCAGCGGCGTACGCCATACCCACAGCCGTCTTCTTTCGCTTCGGCGATGTATTGTCAAGCGCTCCATTATCTCGTTTCTGACCTGCAGACTGAGCATTGCTATCCGTGTTGTTGGAGGGCACAGAATGCCTTTGCAAGACAGGCGCACTCTTCACCTTCTTTTTGAACGAACTGAGTTGGTCACTGAGCGAGGACATGCTGGATACTGGGTGGCGATGGGAGTTCTGCTAGGTTGGAAAGCTTCGCGTTATAGTTCCATCCTGCTTCTTGGGCAGTTCCTTGCCGTTATATATTTACCCTGTAAAACTAGGTTGTAGGGCTAGGGCAGACTATAAAAATTAATTTTTCAGGCCAAACTCAACCTTTTTTTTTTCTTTCCTTTTCCCTCAACCGCTGCTGCCGTTTGAGGGAACTCGAAATAGACGAATCGTGCGTTTACGTATATGTACACTTTGTCTTGCTGCTTTTGGGCAGTCTGTGTTTTCCTGCGAGCGGTGTAGCCAGAAAGATCTCCAGCCTGAGGTAAAAACCAAAGGTTATCATTCTTAAAACCATCGCTCCTAGGAGGCCGCTTTTTGCAGGCTACCCATGAAATGGTGATGACCTATGTAATGATACATACCATCTATATTGATTTCAATATTTATTGAATTATTTCTTTCGCTTTTCGCTTCGTCTTGTGTAGTAGAAGTTCCGCGTAGTGCTGCTTGTAGATCTAAACTTATTTACGTACTATCACGTGACACCCTTATGGCTCGACCAATCCCCGGATTTCGGCCCAGAGCAATCGAGCTTGGAACAACTTCTCTTCGACCAACCATGCTCAGGACCTTAAGAACGTCTCTTCCACGCTCTGTTACTTTTAAAACTTTAGCACGCAACATGTCTTCTTCAATTGCATACTCAGACAAGCACACCGAAGCGCTAGAATCGTACACTCCTTGTGACGTCGCCGACGCATTGGTCAAGTATGGCTTACCGCACGGAGGCTACTTCCCCAACTTGGTCCAGCTGTCCAAGTCCGCCAGCAACGGTACGGCAGTCGGCCGCGCTTACACTGTGCTCTACGCACCAATTGACGACCCAAGACCCCCAGTGAAAGGAGGCTACATTGACTCCGCACCTCCCGGCTCTATTGTGGTTATTGGCACCACGCCCGAAGTGCAGACCGGAGGCCTTGCTCCCTACACCCGCATTTCCAATGCCCTTTACGGTGGACTCATGAGCACTCGGGCCAATTACCTTGGTTGCAAGGGCAGTGTCATTTTGGGCAAAATTAGAGACGTCGACGAGCACAATGCCCTTGGGTACCCAGTCTTTGCCTACGGCCTGGGCACCAGCGCTCCAACCAAGGTCGTCAAAGTGGTCGGCGTAAACGTCCCCATCGAGGTCCAAGTCCCCAGCCAGCTCGCCAAGGCAGACGGCCACGATGTGAGAGTCATCAACCCCGGTGACTACGTCTCGGCAGACGCTAACGGTGTCGTTGCCATCCCCGCGCAAGACCCGGCATTTGTTGAAAAGGTCCTGGCTGCAATCCCACCCCGGGTCAAGGCCGACGAGCTTGTGGCCGACGATATTAAGCAGGGTGTCCCTGCTGGTCAAGCTCAAAAATCCCGCCGGGCTGGCCTATAATTTTTTGCTTTTGGACCTGCTCCACGTTATACTGAAAACAAGTTAGAAAAGAAAACAATAAATAATATATTAAGTTCGTTGAGAAGCTATACGCAAAGAAAAGAGAAGAGAAAAAAATATTTAAGAAGCGAATGAACGGAAGGAAGAAATTAAAGATGGAACAGGGCAGCTCAGGAAGATGAAGGCACCGATGTATCAGCAGCCTGTGTTTCCTTCTCCTTCTTCTTCTCCTTCTTCTTTTTGCTCTTTGCGGCCTCTGCAAACAGCTCCTCGAAAACTCTGACCTCTTCCTCTTCTTCGGGAGTACGCGCAGCATTCTTGAAAACTTTGCCGACAATTATCAAAGCCTGGGCCCGCTCCAGTCTCTTTTCAAGGGGCACCTGCTTGTCGTAGAGCACTGTATCACAAACCTCGCGTAAAACACTTTGAATCTCAAAGCGAGAGCCGTTCCATGCAGCAGCCAACAGCTTGCCCATGACGTGTCGCTCCATTTCCATCTTCTCCTCGGGAGTCCACTCCTCGCCCTTCTCTTCCGCCTTGGCCATTTCTTGCATGGTCATCTGCGCATCTAAAGCAGACGAGATGGCGTTCCAAGAGTCCTTGACCAGAGTTCCCTTTTCCTTGAACTTGCTAAAAATGCCAGAGATACCCAAGAACCGTTGCGATTTCAGAAGTGTCGTGGCCTTCATGTAGTATGTCGCACCAATGGCATGGAGCAGCTCAATACCAAACGACTCCATTTTCAGGTTTTCGGCTTCCAAGCGAGTCTTTTCCTGGAAGGCAAAAGTAACACCTTCAGACTTGTCTGTTTCGGTCCAAATGCTCAACCGATCAACAAGCTTCTTGGTAAGGGTCTCCACACGTTCCTTGTGAGCGATTTTCCGTTCTTCGGTATACTTGTCGAGCTCCGCTTGTTGGGCAGCACTGAGCTTGCCCTTCTCCTTCTTCTTCTTTGCCTTTTCTTCTTCAAGTTCAGCTTCAGTCTTTGCTTGCACGTTGGTCTCGGAAGAGCCCTCGCCGTCAGTGATTGCCAACTTACTGACACCAGTAGGAAGAGGTGTTTCAGCTGACTCTTGCGACTTTTCTGTCGTTGTCGATGTAGTGGTGTCGGCAGTAGGAGGGGCCGGGGCGGGCTTGGTAGGGAAAGAATCGGATTGAGTAGCCTCAGAAGTCTTGGGCTTTTCGGATTCCTCGGTAGATTGTGCTTCTTCAGCCTTCTTCTCTTCCTCCTCCTCGTTCATTTCTTCCTGCACGGCAATTTCCATCGACTTTGTAAGATCCTTGATCAACGAAATCTCGCCAATGAGGTCCACAAAAGCCTCGCCGCCGAATATGCTCGAGATGAGCTCTGCTGGGTCTTCAAAACCCTCGGCGGGCACGGCTTGCTCTTTACCAAATTGGTCGTACCTCTTTCTCAGGTCCTTGTCGGAGAGGACTTGGTAAGCCTCGGAAATATCTTGGAAACGCTCATGGGCTTTTGGATCGTCGGGGTTCTTGTCAGGGTGGTGCAATATAGCCTGCTTTCGGTAGGCCTTTTTAATTTCGATGTCTGTGGCGTCGGGCTGCACGCCCAGTATATCGTAGTAGGCGGTGTCAACGACAGGCATTGTTGCGCAGTAACAGTGAAAGCAGATGCTGGTATCAAATATATAACAGTAGAAGTGGTTTTTTTTCTCCTTTTTTTACTCGAGCAGCTGTCTTGCGAACTGATGTTTGGATTTCTTGATTTCTGAGAGAAAAAAAAAGTCGATCAAATCATCCTACTTACTGGGCCAACCCTAAACCTGTGTTTACCGTTACAATGGGCAATTTGTTTATTTTTCTCAACCTGAATCAATCAAACAAGTTTACAAGCTTCAAAACGATTTCCAATTGAAACCACCGAACAACTGCCCTCGTTCAATTAAGACACTTGAAAACAACTATCATTATGGCGCCCGTGTACAACTTTTTTGCCGACTATTTCTTTTCATACTTGAAAATGGGCTTGAGCCAGCTCAACGTCATGGACAGTCCTCCGATCAAATCGCTCTTCTCCAGTCCCGATCTGTTTACAATTCTGCTCCTGATTGTCGTCCTTTACCTGTCGTTATTATTGCTCATTTCTACGACGAAAATGATATTCAGAATGGTCATAAACCTGATTAAGTTCACATTCTTCCTATGTTTCATAGGTATTGTGGCCTGGTGCTACATTCGCGGCATTGACGGCATTCAAGAAGACATCAAGTACCTGACATCAACAGGGCAATACGCTGACCTGTATGATGGCGACTTTTCTGATAAAGTGCATAAAGCAGCACAAACCCAGCTGAAAAACTTTTTGTTCCCGAACTAGCTACAAGTCCGATATTTGTTCTTGTAGTACATTAACTATTTATTACCGTTTGTTCCTCTTTTTTTTTTTGAAAGTATTTGTTATTTGAAAACAGGAAAAGAAAAAAGTATACACATTATATTTACTTGTACTCGTCCTTCTTCTTGTCGTGTCTCTTTCTATCCCTTCTGTAGTCATTTTGCTCCTGCTTCTCAGGGTACGAAATGTGGTCTTGCACAGAGTGGTTCTTCACAGTGTTACGGATGAACCAGTCAGCGTACTTGCGGCTGTTCTTGGTCTCGCTAATGTGAATGAGATCGTTCTCAAGGAAAATGTCAATGTCAGACATGTTGGCAGACTCGCCACTGAAAATGTCGCCCTCGGTCCAGTGAAGCTGACGGCTCTTGAGCTTGAAGTTGACAAGAATGCTGCGGAGCTCATCGGGAGTGGTCTCGAGGAAAGTGCAGAGCTTACCGATATCCATGGTAGCGTAGAGGTTGAGGTAGTTCTTAAGAGAGGGGGCAGTGACGCTGTTGGAAATGTCAGCCATAAAAACCTTGGCGTGGTAAGAAACGGGGGCACCGTTAAGAACAGGGTTCTCAAAGTCAGGAACGCTCGGCGAAACAAACTTGGGAGAAGCAAAAACGAAGAGCTCCTCGAAAATCGGGAGAGCGTCGACGCCACCGCGCTGCATCTTAGAGAGCTGCTCGCCGTACTTCTCACGAAGACCGGTGTGGACGACCTCATCAAGCTTGGTGGGGTTCAAAGCCATGCAGATGGCCAAAAGGGCGTACATCTGGTCAGACTTCTTAGACACAGCGTTGAACTGAGCAGATCTGTTGATGTTCTTTGTTCTCGAAATGAAGAGCAGGATGTGTGAGAAGGCCTTGATAGCGTCAGCGTATCTGCGCAGCATCATGTAGCAGAAACCAACGTAGTAGTAAGTAGTGAAGTGGGCAGTAGCGACACGGGTGAAGAATGCCTTCTTGTTGAGCTGGATGCCTTCCATGGTCTTGAGAGCCAGCGAGTAGTCACCAAGGAGAGTGTGGACACGGAGCAAGCCAACCATGGAGAAGTAGCCAAGGGTCTTGTAAAGGATTCTGGAACCGTACTCGCCGGCGACAGTAAGAGGGTCCTTGCCAGCCTTGATGGCTTGAACCTGGTCGTTGATCTTGGACTTGCCGGAAAGCGAGTAAAGGACGTTGAGCACGCTGTAGGCACCCCAGATTTCAGGGTTCTTCTTGAGCAGGCTGATCTCGTCAGCATTGTTACCGCGCTTGATGACCTTGCTTCTGTAAATGCAGAAATCGTTGAATTGGTAAATGAACTCGTCAATGATGTCCCATGCCCAGTAACTGGGGAGCTCAATATCGACGGGGCCCTCGGAGTTCAAAATGTAGTTGAACAGCTTGCAGTAGTTTTCGTAGGACTGGAATCTTTGCTCAGCGGTGGGTTGTAATAGACCGTGGAGATGGCGGTAGTAAACTTCAGCGTAGAAAATCAAAAAGGTAGAGTCGTTGACCAAGGGGGCAACGACGGTCTCTGGATCGGGCCATGGGGCGTTCTTGTAGAAGTTCTCGGTCAACTTGTTGAAACCTTCTTCGTAGCAAAGGTGGAGTTCGAAAACGTTGCCCTCGTTGAATTGCTTCTGGAAGTGGAGAATAAAGTCCTTGACGGCCTCAGGAATGTGGCTGCTCTGAAGAAAACTGTTAGATCAGGAAAGACAAAATCGCAAACCATTGATCTACTTACGGCACGGGTCTGCTGTTCTCTCTTGAACACCTCTTGCTGCTTGGCTAGCTGGGTCTCATCATAGCTGGGGAACGGAGTTAGTTTGGGGGGTCATTGGATGGTGATTGCTCGGGTTCAGACTTACTAGTTGTTGCCAACGACAATAGACTTGTCGTAGTAGGGCTCGTTGTCACCAAACTCGTAACTGGCTTTGCTCATTGTTGATTTGAGAGATTGTGCGGTCGCAGGTTCAAGGAACGTTTTGCGTGGTGATTCAAATTTTTTTCACTTCTTTTGATGTGGTGGTGGACTGGGAAAGCCAGGGCTAGGGCAAACGCAATTGGCCTGTAATATTTTTGAGTCTTGGATTTACTATGGCGATTTTGGGCCCTGATAATCAAAAGCCATGTGGGAGGAAGTTATCGCGAACCAGCGCAGTAGCCCAAACACCACAGTTCAGCGCATAGCAAGAGCAGATGTATCATCTAGTCAAGGGGCTCTACTCGAATCTCACGCGGAAAGAGGGTACGAAAAAGGCAATCACGCTAGCTGAGGTTATGCTAACGTTTCTATAGAATACTCGGTACTCATTCTAGGGTTGGACAATGCCGGCAAAACCGTGAGTTACTATTTGAAGGAAGGAAGAGCTCAGCTAAGATGTTAGACCCTGTTAGAAAAGCTCAAAAGCGAGTACTCAGAGAGCAAAAAGAGCCTCCCGCCAGAGCGAATTGCGCCAACCGTGGGGCAGAACGGTAAGGTCATATCGATTTTGGTACGACAAGACAATCTAACCAAGATAGTTGGACATATCACGTTTGACAAGGTGCTCTTGAGACTCTGGGATCTGGGCGGTCAAGAGAATCTGCGGACGTTATGGGACAGTTACTATACCGAATCACATGGTGTCATATTCGTGGTCGACTCTACAGATCGCGAAAGACTGGAAGAATGCGAAACCACGCTTGGTAAGCTCACAAATGAACTCTTAAAATTCAGATCAAACCTAACAATTGTTTAGAAAGCATAATTTCAAACGAAGACATTGAGGGCACGCCGATTCTCATGCTGGCAAACAAGCAAGACTGCGAAGACAGGCTAGAAGTGGAGGAAATCAAGGAGATTTTCAACAAGATTGCAGAGAAAATGAGTGCTCGAGACAGTCGAGTGCTGCCGATATCTGCGCTGTCAGGGTAGGTATTTCACCTTTTGTCTTTCAGGGAAAAGCTAACAATTAGTTTAGATCTGGTATCCAAGAAGCGCTTGAGTGGTTGACTATGCGGCTAGTCAAGAACAAGCAGTCTCGGCCTCCAAACTTGAAATAGTCTTCGGGTTTATTTATTCTATCAAATTTTTATTATTAAAAAAATCACTAGTTATTTTGCATTTATAAATATAATTTCTTCCGATCTATCTTCCGTTCTTAGTGGCCGAAAGCCTGATTGATCTGGACCGAGGTCAAGTCAGCTACCTCTTCGTAGTGTCTGACACAGAACGCATGCATAATCTGAACAGGCGCCTCCTCCGTCAAAATCTCAATATCAATGTGTGCCTTGGCTCCATAGGTTTCAGCCACGGCCGCACGCACGCTTGGCGGCACCCAGTGGTCGTGCGTCGCAAAAAACGCCCAGATTCTGTACCCGTTGCTCTCGTCCCAAAAGCCCTTAATGTCGTCTGCCTCCAGCTCTGGTCCAATACGGTACATTTCTTCCTTGCCCAGAGCGAGCGCCTGGCGGACAATGCGAGGTTTGGAGAGAAGAGACACGGCAGCGTCCAAACTCTCGTCGGGAGGGGATCCCATGATGTACGAAACGAGTCTGCGAAGGTAGGGCTTTGGCAGCGTCCAGTTCACAAGCTGCATTAATCGGCCAGCATAGTAGCCTGGGTCGCTTGAGAACAAGTCCAGTTTCTACAAAGTTAGTATAAAGGCTGTGGGTATAAAGTTCAAAAACTCACCATAAGCTTTTCGCCCCGCTCGCTTTTCGAAATGTCAGCAACAGTGGGCGTGACGAGCCCAATCAGTTTCAAGTTGATGTTGTCGTCGCCCTTGACCTCGGTCGCGATTCTCTGAATCATCCAAGCGCCGACCGAGTGGCCAAACATGATGACGTCGCGCGGCTTGTCGCTCTTTTTGCGGGCAACCCAGTTGCGCAGCAGTGAGACCTTGTGCGAGATCTGGTCGTCGAGGGTGCGCATGGTGTCGCAGGGCGAAATGCCAAAGCTGCGGACGGCGAGCGTGTCGAAACCGACGTGGCTGGGGCAGACGAGCTCAAGGTCCGGTTGGTGCTTCTTGAGGGCCTCGAGGTACAAGCCGTAGAACTCGGACAGGCCGGGGTTGCCTGGGATCATGTAGAACAGCGGGCCGTCACCGTCGATGTGGTAGACGGTGGTCGGCGTGACGTGGGTATCCAAAATCAAAGGCATGTTTGTGTTTTGACAGGTGATGGAGAAGAAAAAAAGATAAGGAAGAAGAGATTGAATTCCCACATGCGAAGTGAAATATTTATACACTTTTTTTTCACTTTTTTTTTTTCGATTACAACATCGAGCCCGTCTATAAAACAGTGAAAATTTTTTCACAGGCAGCCGACCGACCGTGTGACCTCTTTCCAGAAACAGTTGTAGGTCGCGTGTGCCGTCAAGACTGGTGGAAGGGCCAACCAGAGGGAAGGCAGGCCGTTGGTGTTGACCGTTGGGCGGGAGTTTCCGTTGTGTCCAGACTTTGCAGGGTCCGTGTGCACGTGCACAAAACACAAACAATGAAGAAAAAAAAAAAAAAGTTGATTCGAAACAAAAGAAATCGGAAAGGAACAGCTGGATTAGGCTCGTCTTTTTTGTCTATTCTATCACTATTAATTCGCTAGTCCATCTAGAAGAGAGTCCAGCATTTCCAGGGTCAGGGTCGCTTCGGCGCGCTCAAACTCCTCATCAAGCTCCGATCCGTCCCCCGAGTCCAAGTAAGTTTGGAGGTCTCTGCGGTAGTCTTGGATGACATTGAGAGGTAAGGGGCCCTTGAAATGGTCGCTGGTGAGCTGCTTGAGCTGTGGGTACTCTAGGCTGAACCAGGCCAGGATAATGTCAACGTTGCGGAGGCGTTCCTTCCCGGCTTTGAGGAGCAGTTCTTCCTGCTCAAGTTCAAGTGCGTACCGGCGCAACTCTGCGTCCTCATCGTCTTCTTCCTCATCGTCAGCAGTCTGAGACTGCGCGACCTGCGCTTTGGCCTTTTCGACCGCTTTGTTTGCGCTGTCGCGGAGGTCCAACAGCACATCCAGTTTCTTCTCAGCAACCCGCGTCACCATTTTTTTCCTTGCCCATGAGCCCAGCGGCAGCCATCTAAACAGGTAAGCCAGCAGCTGCAAAACGTCGTCAACAGTCGATTTCGAACTATTTGCGATTTTGGCCACAATAGCCTTTTTGACGTCGGGTGTCTCGGCAATCCTGGCCGCGGTGAGGCCGCCTGAAGGTCCCTTAAGGGCTTCCACAAGAGCGCGGTAGGCGTCACGCTTGAGCCATCCCAGGGAGCTTGACGCCGCAGAGGCGGCAATCAGGAGAAACATGAGCTCGACGCCCTCGTTCTCGACAAAGGACGCAACTGCCTCGCTGGTCCGCAGGCTGCGCACAAGCGTGTCGAGCAGGTCCTGAAAGTACCCTTCCTCGTCGCTCCCCTTGCGCACACCCTTGCGAACAGGCGCAATGGCTTGCAGCAGAATGTCAATGCCGTCAACGCCAGTCATGATGTGGTTGGCCAGCGCCGGCGTCGACACGAGAATTGAGGCCAGCAGTTCCGCGCTTGTGTTTTTCACCGTTGATGGGGCCTTGTCCGAGACGAGCGACTTCAGCAGCCACTGCAGCAGTTTGCTTTTAGTGTCAAACGCCAGCACCGTCACGTCCCGGCCGAGTGTGTTTATATTCTCGAGCGTCCGCAGCGCGTCCGCCACGCCCTCTGTATCCAGCTCATCAGCCTCCTCCCTCGCGTCCAAGTACTCTTTCAGCGCCGGCCCATACTCATTCGTCTCCAGCAACTCGCGCACCAGCTGCTTAATGTCGCCCTCGTCGGCGGTGTTGTCAATGTCAATGAGCTCTCCCACAACCTTGACCACGGAGTCGGCAATGTCGGAGTTGGAGTGGGTGAGGAGCGAGACGAGGGTCTCGACGCTGCCGAAGGCGACAAAGAGCGGGAGCAGCTGGGTCTCGCCCAGCACGGAAAGCGACTTGATGGCGTCGTCCAGCGCCGCCTCCGAATCCATGAACCTACATTGTTAGCAAGTTGCCCGTAAGCGTGTGTAAGAAAAAAAAAAAATAATAGGACTCACTTTAACGGCTCGTCGGCGTGTTTTGCCCGCAGTTCCATGTTGCTCAGCACTGCTTTTTCGAAATTCACAAGCAGCTTGGACAAGAACGCCTTGTCATACGTCTCTGGCTATCCCCTGTTAGCAAATGCCTTCAACGAACGGACAAACGAGTTAGACTTACACCTGACCGGATATCGTGCTCGTCAATGTACATTTGGATCTCGCGCTGGCGGTCGCTCAGGCCCTCGTACTTTGACGGCGGCGGCGGAAGCTCCGGGCCCCCCTCGTCATTGTCGTCCAGTCTCGCCGACTTGTTGGCCGGTTCTACAACAGTTAGCAAACAAAGCGTTTGGTCGAGCGGGGGCATCAATTGAGCTCTTACCTTTTTCGAACGGGTCTTTCCGCTTCAGTTCTTCCAGGGGTTTCTAGTCCCGTTAGATCAAATGCCAGTTACCAGTTGTTGGTGGAGGTGCTTACCTTGAATATGCTATCGACGTCTGACATGCTTTTGGCTTTGGCGTTTGTTGTTGTACCGCAGAAGGTCGAAAAAAAAAAAAAAAATTTAAAACAAATGCCCTTTGGGACAAAAGTTCACTCACTCCAACCTTCAACCTTCAACAATCACAGCACAGTACAACCATGAGCAGTCCGCCCGCAGACCAGCCGGCATCAGCCTCGGCCTCGCCACCGGCACCCGACACCGACACCGACACCAAACCCACCTTTGTGTCCGACTCCAAGCCTTCCACCGACACCACCGAGCCCGCCCCCACCTCCAAAAAGCAACAACAGCTCGACCGTCTCGCCGCCCTCCGCCGCCGCAAGGCCGACTCCGCCCTCTCCAACCGCAAGCAAGTCCACCTCGAGCACACCTCTGCCCAGCAGGACCCCAAACTCGCCGCCAAGATTGAGCGTGACCGGCTGCAGGCACAGGCTGAGCTGGACCGGCTGGAAGCGGACAAGAACGGGGACGACTTTGAACGCAGGAGGGCGTGGGACTGGACTGTGGAGGAATCGGAACGCTGGGACGCCAAACTCGCCGCCAAGGCGAAAGCGAAGGAAGCGGGCCATTTCACTGACTTTGGTGCAGCGGCGGAACGCGCTTATACGCGGGACATGGACAACCTGAAACCTGATCTAGTCGCATACGAGCGCGAGAAACTTGCGAGGCTGCGACAGTCAGCGACGGCGATCGAGGGCCCTGAAGGCGAGACCATCTTCTACGACCCCTCTGCCGCTTCCAGCACGGGTGGCAGTGGTGGATTGCACGCAAAACCATCCAAAGACGCCGTCGACCGCCTCGTCTCCAAACTCACCGCCGACGACCTCCGCCGCACAAAGCGACGGCGGCCCGCGGGCGAGAATGAGGACGAGGAGCAGGTGACGTATGTCAATGAGAAGAACAG
>JAJMHN010000142.1:0-50432 GCA_030566025.1 Geotrichum cucujoidarum
GACTGCCAGACCTGGCAAAAGTATAGCAATTAGAATGCAAATTTGGATCTGAACTGGAAATCGCTCGAATTGAAAATTTAGATGAGAAACTATCGCTGCCTTGGAGAAATTGAAGTTGAAAGATTTCACGGTTTGAGTTTATTCCTAAAACCATATACAAGTAATGACTAACATAAAGTATTACGTGTTACATAATCAGTAATACATTGATTATATAAGTTTTAAACCAGCCTCGGCTTTTCAACGTTTCCCACAAGAAGCTTCCTCCACACTTTTGTTAAAAGCCACCAGAACGACAAAGAATGAACCATATTTCCTCAGAGGCACTGGTAAAATCACAGATTGAGAGCCTTATTCAGGGCCTCAGAGGGTCAGAAACTTCTAAGGTGTCACCCTCACAGTAAGTGTTGCCATCTACTTTCAGTTGAGCTAGGGTGTACTAACTAATTGCCCCAGGCTGATTCGAACTGCAGTGTACTTACTGCCGACGCTCAAGAATCCTTTGAACATCAAGTTGATCACGACCGAGCTCATCTTTTCGCCCAAGATTAATCCGTCGCTCATCGATACAAGCATTGATTTAGACCTTACTGCGTTGCTCGTTGACGGACTAAGGGCAGCGAGTAACAGAAAGGCACAGATCACGGACCCCACGATATCTCCTCGAAGCTGGGCTTTACAAGTTCTGGAGTCAGTCGAGAATCTTGCACCTCAAGAGCAATGGAGGGCACTTCCGGTGTTGGCCGGTATTATTCAAGCGCTTGAAGTAGATGACCCAACGCCCAAAGCTGAGTTGGTCGTCAAAAAAGCGGATCTGGATAGATTTCAACGTCTGTTTATTAATAGCGTCAACGCGACTTTTGACTTTTACTCGCAACTAGGATTGAACGTTTGCCAAATTCCCTCCACGCTTATTGCCCTGTCGGCCGTTTCTTCAAAGCTCGATGACTATTACAAGAGGCAACTGCGCACATCTACGATTTTACCAAGGGTCGTTGATCTCATCTACACTTCGACTTACGGTTTGAACAATGGCCAACTTCTGCGAACCGTCGCTAGTGACAAGGACGCGAAGGAACTGAACAAGGCTCTCAATGAAAATCCTGTGCTTGTTCGACTCAGTTCGCTCTCATTACTGATTCAGTTCTTGATCCAAAACAGCCATCCGACAAGAGATTTCGAAATCATATCGACAGCACTACAAGTCATTTCCTCATATTCCATTCTCCTCAGCCAAGAGTATCAGTCTCTTGTGAAGAATATTGGCGCAGATGCAGCAGAGCAAAACCACAAAGTGTGGAGGTTTTTAAAGACCTCACTTTTTTCAATCGCCGTGTCGTTACAAGGATACACTTCCTGGTTGTTGGAATACTTGCCCAAGGACCTCTATCAGCAAAATGCTGTACCCATTGCCTCTACTATTATTGAGGCGTTTGCTCATATTTATTTCATTGTGGCCCAAGTCAGTTTGTCTGGCTTTCCGACATTTGATTTTGTGTACTTTACATGCATGGACATTTTACTCGACCCCCAATTCAAACTGGAAGGCGTGTCGACCACTGTCACTGACCTCGCGGCACCTTTTTTGGCAGCTACTACCAAATCACACTCTTATAAGCTCATTGAGGGCGATTTGGTAACAAGAGGCAAGCTCATTTTCTTGCTCAACATTTTTGAGCTCATGACTCCGCTTGTACCATTCCACCCATGGAAAGACTCTAAACGCAATGTTGTTACCATTTCTCAAGTCATAATGCCTCTCACCAAACAGTTCCTTACGTCGCCTGATCAAACCAAATTCACAATTACGCCAACCTATTTCCAGCCAGTTTTGGAGTCTGCACATTCAGTATTTCTTGCCATTGTGTCTACCCCTTCTCAAGCACTGGAGAAAAATAATGGGCTGCTCAACGGAGAAATCATTTCTGACAAGAGTGAGGCTTCTCAACAGCAATCTCCCGAGAGTCGTCATGACGTGAGGGAAACGGAAAACTTTTTGGACACTGAATTACCAGGTTACTTGAATACAGTGCTTGATCTGTTTCCGGGAGTTTTGTCGCCCAACCAATTCACATTGGCGATTACGACTATTGTGCGCGCCTTCTCGCCTCCTTCACCCATGTACAACGTGAGCAGGTCCAGGTCACGCTGGATCTTGGAGCAAATCCACGACAAGGCAAGAAACAAAATTGAGCCGGGCCATCCGTTACCACCCATGATTGGAACTCACCAGCAACAAATCAACAACACACAAGATGATCACAAAGACGACAAGAACATTCCCATTCCCACCATCAGGGCAGTGGTAGTCAGTGCGCTGATACACTCGTTGCCATACATTGAGATATCACTTTTGGAACCCTGGCTCAACAAGGTAATTCGACTAGTTCAAAACCCCACACTGGACGGAAAACTGAAAGCCGGCTCTGCACTGGCCCTCGAGCAGCAGTTCCTAGAAGCCGACTTGTTTCAAATGATTTCTGAAGAGCTTGAACAGTACAAGTCCAACGTTGGAATCAAGTGGTGGTTCAAGGCACGCTTGTAAACTAGCTCTCGTGTGTATATTATTCTTTTTCGACATTTCAATACAACATCTAACTAAGAGAAAGAAAAAAAAAAAAAATCAAGTTGAAGTCACTCTGACCATGTTTGCAGCGTGGACTCCCCTGCGATGCTTGGGTGCTGGCAACTCTGGTGGAGCCTCTTCCGATTCTGCCTCCTTCAGCCATTTATTAGCCAGCAACGAAAATAAAATGATAATCATGATAATGAATCCAATCACACCGAAAAACCACTTGAGGTCCTCGCCCCCTTGACCAGGTACTCTGACGTTCATGCCAAAAAGACCGGTAACCAAGTTCAGTGGGACTAATATGGTACCAATCAGAATGACTCGGCCCAGCACTTTGGTGATTCTGTTGTTGGAATTGACCGACTCGACTTGCAACTGGGCAAGGTAGTTTGCATGCGACCGCGAAAAAATCTTTTCATACACGGAGAGGTTGTGGTGCATGGTCAAGATGTGGTCCTGAACATCACCAAGGTAGAGACCGATCTCTGAACGAGGTGCAGTAGAAGATTGTTCACAGCACCGTTTGGAAAACATTTTTATCACGTCTGCCTTACCAGAAAGTAGACGGAGCATGACCATGACTTTTTGACGGGCACCGCCAATGCGCAGCAGCATGGGTGTGAAGTCGCATTCTCTGGCCACAAACACAGAGTCTTCAATAACGTCAGTTTCGACTTCGATACTTCTGATGATTGGAACAAACCCGTCTGTGATGTCGTCAATGATGGCATAACAAATCCAGTCTGAAGACACAGTCACATAATTCCGCAACTGGCGGATACGACGTCGCACGTTGGTCGGATGCTGGATTGGACTAAAGTGGAATGTCAAAATGCCCTCGCGAAAAACGACCATGTACACATTGACCGGCTGAAGAAAGTTTTCAGACGTGGCGTCCGAGTCAAAGGTGTGGAAACAGACAAAATAGTAATTCTTGAAGAGCTCGACTTTTTCCCTTGACTCCCTCGTCATGATGTCTTCTGCAGTCAGTGGGTGAATACCAAACGTTTTTGAAAATGTTGCAATTTCTTGGTTTGTGGGGTCCAAGCAATCAAGCCACCAAGTACCCTTGGCCGAATCAAACAGCGACGAAAAGGAATTTTCCTCGCGCAAGAGGCTTGAAATGTCTGGAGCATGCAAGGTATATTCCGAGTCCATGGCGAAAAATGAAAACCGGTCCATGGTAAATGAGTTGCGTCGTTCATATCCCTCCATGACCATGTAGTGACCGTCGACAGCATGGGTATCATCAAAGGGAGACGACACTGCGACTTCTGGGAAGCGCTTTTCTAATGGCGACTCCATGCTTCTTGGGTAGTATTCTGGCAGTTCTTGAGTTTGGGCTTGGACCATTGCTTGAGGCACTAAGGGCCTGTTCGTTGACTGGTGGAAACTGACCGGTGGCCGGTAGTAGTTTCTACAACTATGGCTGGTTTCCTTGTCTTGCTCTGCAAAACTATCGAGCTTGCTAAAATCAAATCCAGATGTTGCCTTGAAACCTTGTGGTAAAGGTAGGCAAACATCTTCGACCTTGTCGTTCAAGGGCAAACTAGCGGCAGAGTATACATCTCTGAGAGCGGAAAATCTTGGAGGCGGCATAGATGGCATTCTAATTGAGTTGGATAGAGTGTTGGATTTTCTGTGGCCTTTCACTGGAGCTGCTAATGACCCCACGTCTCCAGAGTTGCTTGATACGTGACCATGTGAGCGTGATTTGCTCAAACCTGTTCCTTGATATGACAGCCCGTCAATGTCAGACCTGGACTTTGAGTGTCCAAACTTGAACGACTTGAAAGTGTCAATAACTGGCGAAATGATTGCAGCTGTGAGAGAGGAAGGTTGCAGATTCAAGCTTGGTGGGCGCATGCGCAAGGGCGACCGTGGCGTTTTTACAGATATGCTACACCTGTCGCAACTGTCGTCCATGAGAAAGTCATCTTTGAAGCGTATTTCTGTGGGTGCCAAGTCTGGCTGGTTTCTGTGGTCGTCCAGTTCGTAGCTAACATGCTCAGAGGAATGACTGGATGCAGACGACTCAATGTCTAGCGGACTCATGAGATATCGTGATGGCGTGTATTGGTGAAAGCTTGCCTTAAAAATTGAAAAGTATGAAATCAGAATAAATCGAAGCAATACTAGAAATATGTTTTTTGAAGAATTGCAAGCTGATTTAAACAAATTGCTCTTGAAACCGAATTAAAATTGCAGTTTCTAGTTGAATGAAATGGAGCGTGCTCGGAGCCGGCTAGAAGTATGGCGGGACTGCCAAGTACTTTCATGCTACTACTGATTCCATTTTTCATGCTAGCAAATAGCTCCAACAAACCGCCGTTGCCTAGATGCTCTTATTAATAAAAGAAGAGTTCCAGAGAAACGTTAGGGGTTTTAACTTGACTTATTTTTGAAATATTGTCTTCCTTGGGTTCCGCCCCATGTCATAAAACAGGGCACTCCAAACGCTCTCAAGTTAGGAAACCAAAGCGCAATGGTGAGACCTCAGAAAATCAAACCAATTTTTACTTTACATATGGCATTAAACGACCACCATCTGAAAATGCGCTCATTAGCTTCTACAGTACATAGCAATATACCAATGGTAAGATCTTGCGTTCGGCTAAGAATTACAAGAGAGCGCCAATATTCAAACGCCGAAGTTACAATTTGCCGGTAAAATAAAGGGCTACCCAGAAGTTCATTGTTTTGATCTTAAGTCGAGACCAAACATGCAATGCATTTCTCTTGTGTTTTGCAACTAGAGTCCTACTTGAAGCAAGCTACCATGTCCATGACAAAACTCCTGTTTCAAGCGGCTTATATTCTATATCCGTAGTATTTTCTGATGTCAAAAAACTATCTTAGATCCGAGCATATTGATGTTCATTTGAATTAAAATAATAGTAAGTCTAGAGTAAATGGAAATACGATCACGCCTCGTGTTGGAACTGGGCACTGCGTCACAACTCTGCAAAACCTAAGCGCCAATTATGCCTAAATAGAAGATTGAAAACAAAACAAAATCATTCATTACAAGAAACTTCTATAACTTTTGTACTCAAGGTAGATTAAACAAAAAAGAACCAGTATCATTTGCTGCCAAAACAAAAAACTTATTTGTCAACTTCCATGCCGTCTTCTTCCGTTCTGGGAGCACCTGACATCAACTCACGGCGAATTTCCGGCGTGATGGCGGGGTGGACCTGGACCTTCAACACCTCAAGAAGAATTTCTCTCTGCTCGTCTGTGATATCGTTCTTGTAACGCTGAGCAAAGACCAGGAAACATTGGTGGAACATGACTGGCAGGTTGTTTTCGTCCTTGTTGTTTGGGTTGGGGTGGCGACGCATAATAAAGTGGTGCACAACTTGGTCCACAACCTTGTAGGGAAGAGCATACTTCTTGTCGAGCAGCACCTTCATGAAAAGAGAAACGGGGCCAGAGTAGTGCTCAATTTCAGCAAGACGCATGAGAGCAGCGGCAGAATGTAATGCAGGGACCGACACTTTTGTGAGAATGGAAGAAGCAATGACAGCTTCACGAAGAGAGCAGTCGCCCTCAGCAAGTGGAAAGAGGAAGCCCTTGAAGAATGCAGCGGGCTTATATAATGACTTTTTGAGGGCACGGTAAACGTGGTAGTTGAGAGTTTTGGGTCCACTTCCAGGTGCCTTCGGCTTACTGTTGTCGAGCTCGTCCTTGAATCTCTGGAGCAGAACACTGTATACGAATCGTTGAGACTGCTGAGCAGAGAGAGTGGAGATAAAAAGTTTGGTGGCTTCATAAACAGCCTGGGAAGACCAGCTCTCGGGCTGAGTCACGTAGAGGACATCTTCCCAGTTTCGCAGAGTGGGAACAATCTTGAAAGCACGGGGCAGCTTACCAGACCTGTATCTAGAGAGGAGTTCACCAACTTTGACGTAGACTGCAATAACCTTCTCGGGAAGCATGACACCCTGAGGCTCATCGTCATCGGCGGGAGCTGCACTTGACATGGCAGCCTCCTTCATTCTGATCTTTTCCATGATTTTATCGGCCAAGGTAGGCTGGTCGTCTTCGTCGGCGTAGTCTTCGTTGGATTGGCCAACGTATTTGCTGAATAAAGCCTCCTCTTCAGGGTCAATCTCAATTTCCTGAATCTCTTCGTACTCTTCAAAGTCGGAAGCGTCTTCGTAGTCTTCGTCGTCTTCGCCAGTGTAGCTGGGACCAACAGTCTCTTCCTCATCAAGACCCTCAATCTCAAAGGGCTTGGCAGTACCCTTGCCAGCAGCAGCCTTGCGTTGTGCCACATTCAAAGCACGCTCCTCAGCGTTGATTTCGTTCTGCTGCTCCTTGGCCATTTGTAAAATCTTGCGGGAAGTCTGGGCGTCCACAAACTCGTCGTCCTTGTCATCGCCGCCGTTCTCTCTGGCCTTTTTGCTCTTGGACTTGAGCTTTCCGTCGGCGTCGGAAATAGACACATGAAGAGGGTTGTGTCTCTTCACTTTGCTCGTGGTATCTGTAGCTTTAGGCATTGTTGCTTGTTTATCGGCTTGTTCACGATCAGGTTGTCAACTTAGCGAGATCCAAATTTTCACTTGAAAAAAAAAAAATTTACATTTGGGAAGTTGGGAGGAAAAAGCAGAAGTTACCCTGAGCACGGCGGAAAGTTCGCAACCGCCGGAAGGAATTCTTATCCCTCGATAATGTCTATAAATACCAAAAGAGACATTCTAGATGAGTTTAAACGTCTAGTTTGTATAATCCTTGACCATCCACGGATTGCGCTCTATTTATCCTCCAAGTGCATTGTTCAACGGCTTCACGATATTTGTTCCCAATTAAGGTATTGCGGCGGTCCCCTTGCCCAGCTTGGGAGAAAAGAAAAATTTTGAATATCGAAATTTTTCAAGAAAACCGATCCAGACCGAACCGTTTACTGAACGCCAGTTACTGAAAGCCCGCAAGGTGACATAAAAAATGGCTAAGAAATCACGTTCTAAAGCCCACAGCAAGGCCAAGATTCAGAAGCGTGCTTTGAACGCTTTCGAGCTAGCCGAAAAGGCCGAAAATCGCGCTCGCCACGGCAGCGGCGACGACAGCGACGACCCTTACGCTGATCCGGACGCCAGTGACCGTGAACACGACAAGGACGAAGATGAAGAACAAGAAGACGAAGAGATTGACTCAGATGAAGCTTTTGGAAGTTCAGACGAAGGAGAGATCTTGGACAGCAAAAGCTGGAATAAGAAACGAAAAGCTTGGAAAAAGAAGCACCGCAAGAACAAGGGCAGCGACGACGACGATGAAAATGACGAGGAAGAAGAGGAAGACGAAGGTGGATACAGCAGTATTGACGAGTCCGAACTTTTGCCACTATCAGCCGTTTGGGATCTCGACGACAAGGATCTTGATGAGACTACCAAAGCAAACAGCGAAGACGACGACACCACTAGAAAGGTCAATGAAATTAAAATCAACGAGCAGGCCTCAGCTAGTAGCAGCGAAGAATCTGGATCTGACGAAGGCAGTGACTCAGAGGTCTCTAGCGAAGATGACAGTGAAAGCGACAGCGACCTCGACAGTGACGACAACCTTTCTGTAGACGACGCTGACTTTGACGAAGTCGACGAAGAGAAGCTTTCCGGTCTGCGAGCTATGATTTCAGACCTCAGCAATAACGACGTTGTTACGGAGGAAAACGCTGCCAAGCATCTCAAGAAGCAACGACTAGAGCACATGACCAATGTTACAGAAGGCGAATATGCAGTGCCCACTGGCAGCAACGGCCAGTTGAGCTTGGCTGATCTCACCAACTCTATCGACGACAGTAGAGCCGCTGCCTCCTTGTCTCTTTTGCAGGACGGGACCGACAAGGCTGCCCCACTTTCTGTTCCTCTCCCTAAGCGTCTTCAGGAGCGACTTGACCGTGGTGCTGCATACGATATCTCCAAGAAGGAGGTTGGCAAGTGGAGGGACACCGTCAACGCTAACAGAAATGCTGAGCACCTCCAATTCCCCATCAACCCCACACCAGAGTTCACCAAGCCAAGCAGTTTTGCTCCTCTTGCACCTGAGACTAGTCTTGAGAAGCGTGTCAATGCAATTCTTGAGCAGTCAGCCTTGGCCGACGAGAAGAACGAGACCACATTCGAGCAATTGGCTCCTAGTACACTCTCCATGAGCGAACTCCGGAAACGCCGAAACGAACTTAGAATGATGAGAGAGCTCATGTTCCGTGAAGAGCAAAAGGCCAAGCGTATCAAGAAAATCAAGTCCAAGACTTACCGCAAGATCCACAAGAAGCAGCGCGAGCGCGAACGCGAGATGGTCGAAGGTGAAGAAGGGGACTCTGATGAGGCCGCAGCTGACCACGATGCTCGCCGCGCCGAAGAGCGTATGAGCTTGAGGCACAAAAACACTGGCAAATGGGCCAAGTCCATGGTGCAGCAAGGTTTCACAAAGGACAAGGCTACCCGTTCAGAAATGGAAGAAATGCTGCGACGTGGTGAGCAACTCAGAACCAAAATTCTGGGCCATGACGAGAATGAGGAAGAAGAAGGCCGAGACGAGGACTTTTTGAACGAGCAGGACCAGAGCGAAGATGAGGAAACTGCTAGAATCAAGGAGCGTGCTGGAAAGGGTGTTTTGGCTATGAAGTTCATGAAGGACGCAGAAGAAGCCGCTCGCAAGAGAAATGAGCAGGCCAAGCGCGAACTCCGTAACGCCATGGACGGTGGATCTATTTTTGAGGAGGAGGATGAGTCCAAGGGTGCCAACGAGATTGTCAACGAGGGCCGAAGAAAGTATGCCCCTGGTAGCAAAACTGCTCGCGAAGAGGTCGACGAGGTCATGGACGAGGTCGCTGACGAGGTTGAGGCCGACGAGGTCCGAAGCTTGGAAAACAGACTCACACAAAAGCGCAAGCGTCTGTTGACTGACAGAGAACCCGAAAGCAAGTCCATCCGGTCTGACAACAACACCACAGCCAGCAAGAGCAGCACGCTTGACGATTTCGCCGAGTTTGACTCCGAGCCTGAAGATGAAGAGAGCGAAAAGGAGAACCCATGGCTTGCCGCCACTGGGGCCTCCAACAAGCGAAGCAACACCATCTCTGTTGTTGGCCGCGACAGTTCCGCGCTTGAAAAGAGCCAGGACAAGGTCCGCAAGCAAAAGGAGAAGCTCCGCGGCAAGAAGGCCGACGCCAATGAAGGCATAATTGACATGAACCAGACCCTCAAGGTTGTTGACCCTTTTGGAAGTGATGCTGAAAGTGACGACAACGACGAAGAGCTGGAGCGCTTGATTGAGGCCAAGCCCAAGAAGGGCAGCAACAACCGTGTCAACTTCAAGCAGACCGACCTCGTCAAGCGCGCCTTTGCCGACGACAGTGTCGTTGCCGAGTTCGAGGAGGAGAAGCGCGACATTGTCGCTGAGGACGGCGACAAGGAGGTCGATGTGACGCTACCGGGCTGGGGCAGCTGGGGCGGCACCGACATTGCGCCCAAGAAGAAGTACATCAAGAAGGTCAAGGGTGTCGTCAACGCCAAAAACCGTCAGGATTTCGGGCTGGACAAGGTCATCATCAATGAGAAGCCCAACAAGAAGGCCAACGTCTACAACGCCACCAACATTCCGTTCCCCTTCGAGACCAGGGAGCAGTACGAGCGGTCGCTGCGCATGCCCATTGGTCAGGAATGGTCTACGAGCGCTGCGCACCAGAAGCTCATCAAGCCGCGTGTCATTGTCAAGCCGGGCTTGGTTATTGATCCCATCAAGGCTCCCTTCAAGAACAGTGAGGACTCTGACTAAATATGTTAAAGATCTACTACTACTAGCATTTTATTGATACATTGTTTGTTTCCATAATTATTTTGAAAAGAAAAAAGTTTTGTGTTTATCGTTTGGTTTGAAAAGTTGAATTCATAAATATTATTGATGGCCTACTTTCTTTTGATCTCTCTCTACTACTATAATCTGCGTTCATAGTTCCATTATAGAGACTGAAGACGGTCCTCAATGTCTTGAGAGGTCAATTTCCTGAATCTTGGTCCCTGTGCGTTCTCCAAGCCTTCCACGCCCAACAGATCGTCATTTGGGTTGCCCACAATTGCGATTTCAACGGTATCGCCGTTCATCTCGCCCTCAATGCTTTCCTTGAGCGTGAGCAATGCAATGTGGATAGCGTCGTCAAGCTCCAAATCGTCCGTCCATCTCTTCTCCAAGAACGTCTTTGCACTTGAC
The DNA here is from genome assembly GCA_030566025.1 of Geotrichum cucujoidarum. Taxonomy (NCBI): domain Eukaryota; kingdom Fungi; phylum Ascomycota; class Dipodascomycetes; order Dipodascales; family Dipodascaceae; genus Geotrichum; species Geotrichum cucujoidarum. The sequence goes on from JAJMHN010000142.1 coordinate 10,787, forward strand.
GAGCCCTTGCCGATTGCCGTTGCCTTCCAAGGGAAGTAAGCGCCACTTGGGTCGACTTGGTAGAGGCCGTAGCCGTAATGCTTGTCCCAGCCGGCAATGAGCAGCGACACACCGTAGGGTCGAACACCACCAGACTGTGTGGCCTCCTGCATGATCTTGGCGACCTCTTGCACCATGATGCGGGTGGGAGGGTATTCGTTATAAATACGCTTGTATGCTGTGTGAGAGGACTTGCGGGCCTTGCCCAGGAGAACACGGTAGTCAGGACCCATGCCGGAGTAGACCATGCCAATATCGGGAGTGATGAGATCCACCTTGGAAAGGGAATCAGAGTTGATGAGATGTGAAGAGGACTTTTTTTCGGTGGCAAGAACGATACCGTTGGTGGCTACAAGAAATTGTTAGACTCTGTGAACAACTTCAATGAAAACTTGAGTATTAGATCTGGATGCGTACCTTTGATTCCTAGCGAGGTGACACCCTGGTTCACGGCCTGGAGGGCATAGTCAATTTGAGTGAGCTTGCCACTGAAGCGGGAGGTTAGTATGATTCTGGGCCATTGCCACGCTCCGAGAAGCGCCTAAAACAGGCCAACATACCTTGGGGAAAAAGTGGTCAGCGAGAAGGAGTATCTGTCAGCCATTGCGTATGGAAAAGGTCGGGTTTCGGTGGATTGGGTGGTGGGTGAGATCTCTAGAACGAGAGGCAAAGCGTGTGATGGTGGTGTTGGAAATCGCAGCGGGCGGTTTTGGGAGAGCCCGTGCCCCAACCCTGAAAATTAGCCTGCCAGCGCTCGCCATAGCCTGGGCATTTGGACGACGGGGCAAACGCGACATGAGAACGGAGAACGGAATCATGAGAATCTGGATTAATAAATTAATAAATACATAGAGCAGAGGCGGCCAAACGGCGTGCAAATATATATTCCTAAGGTTAAGCGGTGTTGTGATGTGTATGGTATGTGCATGTCTATCGCCTGCGCCGACTATCGCGCTCCGGGGAGGATTCGCTATCACTGCTATCGTCTCGTCCTTGTTCCTGGAGAAACTTCTTCTGTGCCAGTTCTAGGCTGTGGAGCAGCCCTCGAGGGGGCCGTTTTGCGTGGATGAAGTTGCAAAGCCCGCCTCGCGTACACTCTCTCGTTTCGTGTTGCCGACAACAAGCTTCCCTAAAATCTGTGACCGGGCTCAGTTCGCAATACACCGGTCGCCCTCCATACCATCTATAGTTAAAACTATCGAGGGCCTTTTGTGCCTCGTCTTCGTACTTGAACCTCGCGTAGACATTGCCGGTTAAATGATCATTGTTGTTTTCACATACCACGATTTCCTCTACCTTGCCAAACTTTGCGGCCTCGCAAAAAAAGTCTTCGTAAAACGCATCAAAGTGCTCTTCCATCTGATCACTGCTGAGCTTATTCCCTGTCTGAAACGCCGGGTTCTGGTATAGATTTGGACATAGAATAGTTTGTGAGTAAGAGGGCTTGACATGCTTTCGCGAGCACTTTTCGCCGTGACGACACGCACCAATTTTGTAGTAAAACGAGCTGCGCAGTTAGCATCGGGGGCTTCCAAACAGACCGGCGGTCCGTACTTACCAGTTGACTTTGTCCTGCTCTGTGCCGTAGATTGAAGCTAGGTAATTTGCCATTATGTGTACAGTGTGTGGATCAGAGACTTGGTTGAGATGGAAAAAAAAAGCAGCGAAAAGCTGGGAGTTTTATAAATAATTTTCACATTTCATGGGGTGGCGCCAAAAAAAAAGTCAGCATTTTTTTGCACTTGTTATCCACTTGTTGCAACTTTAGCCCGCAGACAGACAAGCATCACAATGGGCGTACGTGAATATGAGCTTGTTTCTATTTTGGCGCGCGTCTCGCTAACCTTCTAGAACGACGGCGGATCCATTCCACTGCGGCGCGAGCTCGTGCGCGATGCGAAAAAGGGACCCTCGACCTCGGAGCTGTTCCAGTCCAAACAACTCAACTCGGCGTACCTGTGGAGCGTCTGCGCCTACAGCGACCGCCCATTAGAGGAGCCCATTGTCAGCGACTACAGGGGCCGGCTTTACTGCAAAGAGGACATTATAGAAATGCTGCTCGGCCGGGCGGCTGGCAAGGAGACGAAACACGCGCAGGTGGTGGTTCCTCACATCACCAGCCTAAAAAGAGACGTTGTCGAGCTCATTTTTTCAAAGGACAGCAAAGGGACGTGGATCTGTCCGCTTACGCAGAAGGAGATTCTGCAAGAGAACAAGGGATCTAAGTTTGTCTACCTAGCTGGTTGTGGCCATGTCTTTTCAGAAAAGGGCTACAAGGAACTCGACTTTACTTCGTGCTACCTCTGCGACAAGGAGATTGACAAGGAGGCCGGAATTGTGATTATCAACCCTACAAGCGAGGCCGATGCTGAGCAGCTCGAAAAACGCATGAGCGAACTCAAGGAGCGCGGGCTCAGCCACAGCTTAGCCAGCGCATCTGGCAAGAAGCGAAAGCACGACAAGACCGACAAGACTGACAAGAAACACAAGTCTAGCAGCAGCAAAAAGAAAAAGATTTCAGGCTCGAAAGACGAGTCGGAGCGGATTCCCGCGCCCTCGGAAGCTGCGCCAGCCACTCCCGTGGCCTCCTAAAAAGAAAACAGGACTAGACTTTTGGATAACAAGTGCAGAGACCAAGGATTGCGCAACAATGCGCAGTAGGCTCCCTCTCTTTTCCGCGCAAAACGTGCACCGTGATGGTCCCCTGCCGGGCTAGTCGGGTGGGCTTGGTCTTGGGGACTCGTTCCAGGCGCGTTGCGTGCCTTTGCGCTGGCTCAGCCCGTCAATTTGCGCCTGAAACCTTAAACCACTGCCAACACGAACCCAGCTAGAAAAAGTTACGAAACCTTGTATGGAGCATGAAAGTGTGTATTAATGAATCAAAATCAATGGCATGTCTAAACAAAACGAAAGCAATATGAATATAAAAACAATGAACAAAATGAGTATTTTATGAAAGAAATGTTTGTGAGGTGACTTTTTTTTTTTTTTTTTTTTTTATCTTTTTTTAGTGCCCAAACAGCCTGAACAAGAGGTAGAGCATGGCACCAATGAAGCGGTAAGCTGCCAGTGCGGCCACGCACCAGAGGATGACCGTCAGGTAGATTTCAGTGCGGATCGTGCTGCCGCCGCTGCCGAGCTCCGTGCAGTTTTGGGAGTTGTCGGACGCGCCGCTGTCTGCTGCTTGGCGGGCCACAAGCTCGTAGACCTCAGCAATGTAGCCAGACACGTTTTCAATGGTGCGGCGCGAGAGCAGCCTGGTGAGGGACTCGGCAGTGGCCGCAGAAGTTGGAGTCGACGTCGAGGTGGACGTGCTGTCGCTGTCGACGGCCTCGAGACCAGACAGGTTGAGCACTACAATGACTACAATCAAGTTGGTAAAGATCCAAATCAGTACAACCGAGGAACGGAACAGCGCGTAGTAGTCCTTGTTGGACTCTTCCTTTTGAGACTTGATCTCCTCCTGCTTCAGTAGCTGAGCGGCGGGGCTGAGGTTTTCATAGGGAATGTCAACGTGAGGCTTTTCAAGCAGCTGTACCGACTCGTTATACTTGCGGTCAATGTCGCTCAGACTGGTGGGCACCTCGACCTCAAGCTTTTTACCGTCGCTCGACATCTTGGCCGCACCGAGATCCACGTTCTTGCCGTCGTCACCCTTGGTACCCCAGGAAATGTCGTGAATGTTGCAAAAGGCATAGACGTTGAACACGTTAATGTAACTGGGCGACAGCAAAATGTACTGCAAAAAAGACGTGAACATGTGCCAGGGCTCAAAGAACATGAACGACGAAACAAAGTAAAGAGCATACGTCGACAAGAGCGACACGACCAAGTCTCTAAACAAGGGGTTTGAAAAAATGAGCGAAGTTGTGAGTTGCCCGCCATTCATGCACAAGGCGTACGACACCGACTTGACCGAAATGTAAATGGCGGCAAACAGCAGATAGGCCATGAGCACGGCAAAGAAAATAACGACGATAATGTAGAACGGCTGGGTTCCCGGCGGCCTGTTACCAAAGGACAGGACAAACGTCGTGATTATACATGCACAGTACATCCATAAAAACACGGCGCCCAGGACCTTGCCAGGCCCAAAGCCCATGGACGGGTCGCCCAGCGAGTTGGTCAAGATGCGGAAAACAAGGAAAAAGTTGCCAATCGAAAACCACGAAAAGAGAATGGCCACCGTTTGGTAAAGAAATTCAAAGTGCAGGAAAAGTTTGCGCAAAAGGCTGTGGCGGGACCGCCAGAGACTGAGTGCGTGCGAGATGGAATAAATGGCGGCAAAGAAGGATCCGTTGAGCCAACGTCGACGTTGCAGAACAAGCTCAGACAAGGCCTCGGGCACATCTGTGACGGCGTGCGCGGACTTGACGTACTTGAGCAACCAGTTTTCATTGCGCTTGGCGACAAGTTCAAAACAAAGGACACGGTCTTCGGCAAGGTACATGTTTTTCTCAAAGATACCGGCATTGTTGCGGTCGAGCGCTTCTCCCTTGAAGTACTTTTCAAGCGGGCCATGGCCATGACTATCGTTTTGCAGCGCTTCATACCTATAAGCCGAGAACGCACCGGGAAGCACGGTGATAAAGCCAAACATGGACTCCATGGGCTTGTCGAGAATGTTTGACATCTTGTACTCAAAGTTCTGGGCGGCGACGAGCGGGTTGAACAGCTTGGACCAGCCTTTGCCCAGCCCTGCCCGGATCTCGCCACACGCGCCACCAATCCGCGGATTGGTGTCAAAGGCTTTCCACAAGTGGTAGATGGAGTCGTGGGCGGGCTCTGTGCCCGCGTCGAGAAGCACACAGACTTTTGGGTTCAAAATGCGGCCAAAGGCGTTGAAGAACCAGCGGTGCGAGTTGATTTTCTTTTGGTTCTTTTCCTTCATGCAGAAAATCATTTGAATCGGCACGGTCTTCTTGTGGGCAAACTGCACGGTCTTGTCGACGGACTTGATGCCACACATGGTTGTGTACTCGTAAATATGGGCGTGCACGTCTTGATTGCCGACCAAGTTCTTTGCGAGACCGTCTTGGTAAACGCCGAGACGGGCCATGAGCGCCTGCGACCGCTTGTCGATTTTCTTACGTCCATCGGCAATCACGCACACAACGACTTTTTTCCACGAATCGGGTCCCCAGGTCTTGGAGTTGTTGCGCATGACAAGGTGCTTGATATTTTTAAACACGCCTTGCAGCGTGCGAGCCAGGAGCAGCTCGTTCTCGTTGTAGATGGTAATTGCAATAAGGATTTCTGTCTCGCGCGGCACGTTGTAGCACTTTTGGCGAAGGGTGAACTCGCGGGCAGAGAAGTCGTTGGGGTCGCACGTGGCGGCGGAGTACCGCATGTAGGTGAACTCGCGCTGGTTGATGGAGGTGCCGTGGGCCTCGGCAAACTTGTTGATGAAGGACGTGGGCAGCGGGCAGTCGAGGACAAGGTTGCCCTTGTAGAGCTTGACGTTTTTGGTGTTCATGGGGCGAGGCGGCTGCGCGCCCATCATGGGAGGTATGGGCGGGCCGTAGTACTGGTCGCCGGCGCCCATGGGCATGCCTGTGTCTGGGGGCATGCCCGGTGGGTAGTGGCCCATGTTTGGGTCGTGATGGTAAGGGGCAGCGCCGCCTGCCATGTCCGGGCTGGGCATAGAGACGTCGCTGAGCTCGGTGGTGCCCGAGAACTGGCTCTCTGTATCATCGTACTCGGTCTCCTCTGTGCTATTGTCAAACTCGTTGAGCTGATAGTTGTCACCGGCAATGGGGAACGGTTGAAAATTGTCCACATCCTCTGCCGCAATGTAGTCGCTCTCGTTGGCTCCTTGGTAGAAATTAGTGCGGCCGTCGGCGGTAAAGTTGTGTTGTTGGAAAGTAGGATGAGGCATGTCTTCTTTGGGTTCAAACTCCTGGTTGAACACGGTAGGATGGTCCATTCGCTGAAGCAGATACTGATCGGGTGCTTCGGGAAAACTGGTAAACACTTCGGGGCTGTCGACTTCGTATGGATTTCCTGGAATTGGGGCTGGAGACTGGTGCCGGCGGGCTCTGTGCGAATCTCCATATGGGTCGTCGTAAAAGGAACTGTCTACATCGACTGGATGTGGGTTTGAAAACTGCCGTTGCTGGCGGCCCTGGTCGTATGGCGCTGCGTAGTTTTGGTAGTTGAAAGGATTGGGCATGAAGGAGTGCGAGGGCATTCGCTGGACATGTGTGTGGTTAGGAGGAGGAGACTCGGGCTCTTCTTGTGGTGCATGCTGAGAGTTGAGGTACTGGAGCCGGTCATAGTCAGACCTGCTCATGCCATTGCCATGAGCGCCTAGAGTTTGGTTAGTTTTGTACCAGAAAGAAGGGATCTAGCGCTTACCTTGGTTGTAATTGTTTGGATCCATTTGAATGGACGGTGAGATTCAGGAGGTATGCTGGTAAAACGAGTGAACAGAACAACTTGTAACAGGAAAGAAGAAGAGGAAGCAAAATATAAGGAGATGGAACAGATTCCTCCAAACCGGATTTGTAAAAGAGCAAATCTCGCGTGTGCTAATGGAGTTTTTGCTACGCAGTTGTCGGCTGTGAAGTCTGTTTATTTTCATGTTTTCAATGTTTTCTTCTTGCCCGATTCGGCAATCACGGCCAATTTCCAGTGCATGGGGCGCGCCCTAACCCACAGGCACCGCTGCGCCGTTGAAACCGAAAAACCAGCGATCAGAAAGTGTTCGGAGAAGACTCAGAGGAGTATTGTACGAAAAGAAAGATGAGTGAATACTGTTGGAGAGTTTGAGGGAATGTCAAGGCAATCCAATGTGGTGGTGAAGTGAGCAGCGCTGGTGACAAACAGAAGGAGCGTCCAGGCACCGATCCATGCTCTTCGAAGGCATCGCTGGTCAATCCTGGAATGGCAATGCCAGTCTCTGCTACTGATGCTAATAAGCTAATTTTTCAATACAGGCCATTGACTTGTTAACTGAAGCTCTGCGCTCAAGTCTTGGACTGGCACAAGTCATAAGTCGCAAGTCGCAAGTCTCAGGTTCAGCCGTGCCTACGTAATCTTTGTAATTTCCTTGTCATCCATTTGTAATGCCAACTGGGCACAGCGGGTATCGAGCAAGAAACGCTGCCATTTTTCTCTTCGTCTTCTTTGCTCTTCTCCACCTCGCTTCGATTTCCAGTGAGTACTTTTGCCTGCTTTGATGCCTCGCCAGACTTCTTCTGCTACTCGCCTGGCCTCCATTTGCCGCCATTTCACTAACAGTGCTGCTTCAGTCTCTCTATCGCGCACCATGTCTACTACTGCCACTGCCATTGACCACACGGGCTTCAAGTTCAACCACACCATGCTGCGGGTCAAGGACCCAAAGCGATCCATTGAGTTCTACGAAAAGAACTTTGGCATGAAGGTCTACGGCCACTTCCCCTTTGCCAAGTTCAAGTTCGACAACTACTACTTGGGAATTGAGAGCGCCGCTCCCCAGGGCGCCAAATGGTGGCAGCGCGAGGGCATCCTCGAGCTCGCCCACAATTATGGCACCGAAAACGACGAGACGTACAAGATCAACAACGGCAACGAGGAGCCTTACCGTGGCTTTGGCCACATCTGCTTCACCGTCGACAACATCCAGGCTGCCTCGGACCGTTTGGAGAAGAACGGTGTCCAGTTCAAGAAGAAGCTTACCGACGGTCGCCAAAAGAACATTGCCTTTGCCCTCGACCCCGATGGGTACTGGATTGAGCTCGTTGAGAACAGCGCACTTGCTTCTACCAAGAAGGAAGACGTCACCGAGGTCTCTACTTACAAGTTCAACCACTCCATGATTAGAGTCAAGGACGTTAACAAGTCGCTCAAGTTTTACCGCGAGGTCCTTGGCATGAAGCTTTTGCGCACCTCCGAACACGCCAACGCCAAGTTCACACTCTACTTTTTGGGCTACGTGTCCGACCCCAACTTTGTTGAGAACTCGAGCGAAATTGGCGACCGCGAGGCCGTCCTCGAGCTCACCTGGAACTGGGGCACCGAGAATGACGCCGATTTCAGCTACCACAACGGCAACAGCGCGCCCCAGGGCTTTGGCCACATTGGAATCGCCGTCCCCGACGCCGTCAAGTCCATGGCTGAATTCGAGGCCGCTGGCGTCAACATTAAAAAGAAAATCACCGATGGTAACATGAAGTTCATTGGCTTCATCTTGGACCCCGACAACTACTGGGTCGAGATCCTCCCTGCCGCCGACATGCCCGACCTTTCCCAGTTCAAATAGGAGTCCAGTGTATATTGAGCCTTGTATAATAAATTAAAATATATATTTTTTTTGGCACTACCGCGAAACATTGATGCCGTTTGTAACTTTTTTTTTTTTTTTTTTTTTGTCCCAGACACTTTTCTTTACATCGTAACGTAGATGGCGCGACTGGGCACTCTTCACACAAAAATCATGGACTCTGACAGCCAAGAAGACGCCACGTCGGTGCGTTCTACTAATCAGAGCACAGCAGAAAAGACACGGAAACCGCCAAATACGCCGTTCCGGCAGCAGCGACTATGGGCGTGGCACCCGATACTGACCCCGTTGTCGGCGCTGCCGCTGCTGTTTGGGATCGCGCTCGTTTTTGCGCCGCTTGGCGCTCTCCAACTCCACGCCAGCAACTCTGTCCAAGAGCTCTCTGTTGACTACAGCCAGTGCTCAGAGCTGGCATTGAGCGACAGGTATACAGAGGTACCGGCTGAGCTTGTGTCCTACCATTTCAAGGGTGGCAAGGAGCCGGCAGTGAAACCGTTGTGGAAGGTCGTGGATTTGGCCAAGGAAAGACAAGAGCACCGGAACCGTACAGCGCAGCTGCATGAGTTTGAAACAAGCCATAGTGACGGCGACGAAGACGATGATGACGACGATAATGATAACGACAATAACAACAGCAATAACACCTACAACGGCCACAACGGTACTCGGCCCCACAACAGGACGTTCAACCGAACGGGCCGGTTTTTCATTCCAGCCAACACCGCCTGCGAGCTTGTCCTCGACATTCCCACTGACATGGGCTCGCCCGTCTACCTCCTTTACAAGCTCACGAATTTCTACCAAAACCACCGGCGGTACGTTGCGTCGTTCAGCGAGGACCAGCTCAACGGCAAGGCGCCTACGGCAGAGGAGCTCAGGGAGAACGGCAAGTGCAAGCCGCTGATTGCGGACAGCGACGGCAAGCCGTACTACCCGTGCGGGCTGATTGCAAACTCCATGTTCAACGACACGTTTGCGGGCCAGCTGGGGCAGGTTCGGGTTGAGGGCAGCAGCACGGAAGGGTACAATGTGACGGCTGTCAACTCGACCGCGAGCGACAATAGTGCTAGTGGCAATAGCACTGCCGATGGCCTACGCAGAAGACAGCCCTGGCGGCGCCAGGCCGGGTACACCATGAACGCCACCGGCATTACGTGGCCCGCGGACCAGCACCGGTTCAAACGGACCTCCTACACCGCGTCCCAGGTCGTCCCACCGCCCAACTGGGCCGGCATCTTCCCACACGGCTACACCGACGACAACCTGCCGGACCTGTCTGTGTTTGAACCCTTCCAGGTGTGGATGCGGACCTCGGCGTTCCCGACGTTCACAAAGCTGGCTCGGCGTAATGATAGGGATACGTTGGAGCAGGGCACATACTCGCTGCGCATTGGCCTGAATTTCCCCGTGCTGCCCTACAATGGCACCAAGTCGGTTGTGCTTTCGACAAGCAGCGTTCTTGGCGGCCGCAATGCGTTTTTGGGCATGGCGTATATTGTGGTAGCGGCAGTGTGCTTTTTGGCAGGGGTGGGGTTTGCAATCAAGCAAGGTGTGAAACCGAGAAGGGTGGGCGATGTGCGGTACTTGTCGTGGAACAACGGTGCAGACGGTGGTGGCATTAGGAGTGGGCGAACGAGTTCTGGGCTGAGAAGACGGAGGGCTATTTAGTGCAGTCTTGTTTGCTGACATTTGTATTATTTTATATTTATTTAATTTGAACGAACCACTGAAAAAAAAAAAAAAAAAAAAAAAAAAAAAAAAAAAAAAAAAAAAAAAAAAAAAAAAAAAAAAAAAAAACGATTGAACGTTAGTTAGCATTTACAAGTTAGTTAAACATGTTGCCATGTTGATTGCTTGATGAATGGAAGTTGTTGGTTTGCTTGCTTTGCTTGCTTTGCAGCCATTGGTGCAAAATCATCATTGGCCAAAAATATTTAATTTCTGAAAAAAAAAAAAGTATTATCGAACCAACATGAGTAATTCACCGTCAGTCAATCAATCAATCAATCAATCAATCGACCAATCAATCCATTAGTTCTAATTGAATTTGAAAACGAAAGTTCATTCGCTGAGTTACTGGTTCTGGCACGTGGAGCTTGTGTGAATGGTAAACTCCATACTCTATACAGTCAGGCTATAGTTTTATGACATTTTATTCTATAATTGATGGTTAAAAGGTCAAACTTGTGTTGAATGATTGATTTGGTAGTCTGAAAAAAATAAAGCACGGGGGCAAGAACAGGGTTTTGCCGGGGGTGGTTATATACGACCATGAAACAGCGTTCATAAGAGACTTGACTGAGTTTGACTAGTAGTCTGGGACCCGACAAGAGCCATTATTAACTACCCTTTGGTCGACTCACTGACTTGGTCTTTTGCAAAGGCATTACTCTCATTGACTCATTGACTGTTGATACAAACCATCAATCATCTGTACTCTCGGCGTAGTTGGCCAGCTCGTTCAGTTCGTTGAGTGCCCAGTTCCAGGCAAGTCCGAGTCTCGGTGCTCCGGGGCTCGCACTGAGTGCCCAGAGAAACTCTCGCTTTAGTGGGGAATCAACCAGGTAGTACTTACTTAGTACTTAGTTTCGTACTAGTAGCCTAGTTTTTTTTTTTTTTTTTTTGTCGGCGGATAAAGCCAAACACGCCGGCAACAAATTCGTTCTGGGCCCTGGCACCGTGATTGGCTGGACTGGGACAGCTGGGTTTAGCCGTGCCGGTGCCCAGTAGGATGACACACAGATTACATAATATTCTCGGCGAGATTGGGACCAGGACCCCGCACTTTTCTGGCTTGGTTCTTGGGCCCTGCAATAAGGTTTTTTTTTTTTTTTTTTTTTTTTTTTTTTTTTTCCAGTGCCTTGAATATCCGACCAGCGGGTTGTTCAAGTTGATTGAGTCGATGGAGCAGCAGCAGCAGTAGTAGTAGTAGTAAAACCAACTATCAACATCAACAGCCAGTTAGCTAGTCAATTGGTTAGTATTCAGTAGTCGAAGAAGTTCTCGTAGAAATCATGATGGCGCAGGATGTTCTTGATCCAATTCCAAAAAGCTCCGGAAACCTGCTTTGAAACTTTTCAGAGGCAAAAAAAAGGGCAACAACGGGTTTGTTGTGCTTTTTTTCCTGGTCGAATTTCTCGGCCATTGAAACAAACCTCCGAGGGAGACCACCTCCATCAACACTTCTGGACTGACTGGCCCTTCATGAGCAACTCGGTCCAGAGCAGAGCACGGTCTTGGAACGCCAGCACTCAGACACAAATAGAACCAGTGCTGGATCCAATACTCAGATCCAATACTAGCGCTGCTGCAGCAAGTTCACCAACAAAACCTGCCTAATGGGGGAATGGCCTCTTTTCTCCTCCTCCTGCCCTTTCTCCCCCACGAGAGTATTTAAATAGACTCGCATCCCCCATATTTTCCAATTCTTTTTTTTTTTCTTTTCTTCACCTCACCTTCTTCCTTGCACAACTCACTCCAAAATGCTTAGAAGCACCGCTGCTCGTCTCTCGCGACCCATGATGAAGCCCTCTGCTAGAGTGGCCCCATCCTTCCTCTCCACCAGAATCCAGGCCTACTCCTCGGCCATCATGACCGACAACAAGAGACCCGACGCCGACAAGGTGCTCCAGGACATTTCGGACTACGTCCACAACTACAAGGTCGACTCTGACCTCGCCTTTGAGACCGCCAGACTCTGTCTCCTTGACACCCTCGGCTGCGGTCTCGAGGGCCTCAAGCACCAGCAGTGCGCCAACCTCGTCGGCCCCGTTGTCCCCGGCACCGTCGTCCCCAACGGTACCAAGGTCCCCGGTACCGAGTATCAGCTCGACCCCATCCGTGGTGCCTTCTCCATTGGTACCATCATCAGATGGCTCGACTTCAACGACTGCTGGCTCGCTGCCGAGTGGGGCCACCCCTCTGACAACTTGGGTGGTATCCTTGCCGTTGCCGACTGGCTCACCAGATCTGCCAAGGCCGGTGCCGAGGGCAAGGTCTTCAAGGTCAAGGACGTCCTTGAGGGCATGATCAAGGCCCACGAGATCCAGGGTGTTCTTGCTTTGGAAAACTCCTTCAACAGCGTTGGTCTTGACCACGTTATCCTCGTCAAGGTTGCCACTACCGCCGTTGTCTCCAAGATGCTCGGTCTTGACCGCCAGCAGACCATTGACGCCGTCTCCCAGGCCTTTGCCGACGGTCAGGCCCTCCGTACCTACAGACACGCCCCCAACACCATGTCCCGCAAGTCCTGGGCTGCCGGTGATGCCGTTTCCCGTGCCGTCAACTTGGCTCTCAACGTCAAGCGTGGTGAGAGCGGCATGCCCTCTGTCTTGACCGCCAAGACCTGGGGTTTCTACGATGTCCTCTTCAAGGGCAACGAGTTCAAGTTCCAGCGTGACTACGGTTCCTACGTCATGGAGAACGTTCTCTTCAAGATTTCGTTCCCTGCCGAGTTCCACGCCCAGACCGCTGCCGAGGCCGCCATGACCTTGCACCAGACCCTCAAGGACAAGGGTCTTACCACTGATGACATTAAGCACATTCGCATCAGAACCCAGGAGGCCGCCATGCGCATTATCGACAAGAAGGGTCCCCTGCACAACTACGCCGACCGTGACCACTGCATCCAGTACATGGTTGCCGTGCCATTGATCCACGGCCGTCTCGTTGCCGAGGACTACCAGGACGACATTGCCTCTGACCCCCGCATTGACGCCCTTCGTGACAAGATGGAGTGTGTTGAGGACAAGCGCTTCACCACCGAGTACCACGCCCCCGACAAGCGTTTCATTGGCAACGCCCTCCAGATCACTCTCAACGACGGAACCGTCCTTGACGACGTTGAGGTCAACTACCCCATTGGCCACCGCAAGCGCCGTGAGGAGGGTACCCCCGTTCTCTTGCAGAAGTTTGAGCGCCACCTCCGTGGCCGCTTTGGCGAGGACCAGGTCCAGGCCATTCTGGCCAAGTCCGGCAAGGACGTTGGCGAGCTCGACATTGACGAGTACGTCGACCTCTACGTCAAGAAATAAGTCTTGGGTCCATAAGAAAGTATATAATGAATCAATCCAGACATTTAATCGTGTTTTAAACCGTTCTTCAAGCCAACTATACTTTTAAGGTTTTTGAAGATGAACAGTAATGACTTGGGAGTAGGAAAACGTCTAGCCCAGCTCAAGTAATTATATGAAATTTTGACTCTTTACTTGCTTGTTCAACTAATTCTCCTTCCTACTCTTCTTTTTTTCATCTGTTATTAATTCTCATAGTGATATTTTATTTCATATGCGTTACTTTTTTTTTTTTTTTTTTCCTACAGGATGGTCTTTCAACTTAGTTTTTGGAATCCTCAATGTACTTGTACACGACGCCCATGTCCCTGTTTTTGTAGTACAGCTCCTCGCCGGACTTGGGCTCCTTGGCGGCCTCGACCTCCTTGTAAGCCCCGTACGCGGCCTCGCCCAGCAGCAGGCCGACATTGCCTTGCTTGGCGGCGTCAATGGCCAGACCTAGGTCCTTGCGCATCAGGGCAAGGCCGAACCCGTTTGCGTAGTCGCGGGACGCGGGCGAGGTCGGGAGCACGCCCGGGACGGGGTTGTTGACCTCGGCGGACCAGGAGCGGCCGGTGGAGGTGTTGACAATCTCGGAGAAGAGGTGGGGGTCGAGGCCGAGCGAGACGGCGATCTGGAAGCCCTCGGCGGTGGCAATGTTGGCGAGCGCGAGCATGTAGTTGTTGGCGAGCTTGGCTGTCAGTCCCAGTCCGGGGCCGCCGCAGGCGACAATGCGCTTGCCCATGTGGGCGAGGATGGGTTGCAATGTATCGTTGAAGAGCTTGCTTTTGGCGTCGGCGCCGACCATGAACGTGAGGGTACCGTTAGTCGCGCCCAGTGTGCCACCAGAGACAGGGGCATCGACGAGCTGGCAGCCCGTGACGGAAGACACGGCTTGGCCGACCTTGAGGGAAGTCGCAACGTCAATCGTGCTCGAGTCGATGAACAGTTTGCCCGCGCCCGAGCTCGCTTTGAGCGCCGTCACAATCTCATTGTAAACACCGAGCACGTGCTGGGGCTCGGGGAGCATGGTGACAACCACATCGCTCTGCTCAGCGACCTCAGCAACAGAGTTGGCCACGACACAGTTGGGGCCGGCGATCTTGGGCGCAGACTCCGGGTTGACGTCGTAGAGGGCGAGGGTGTCGTTGGCATCAATATTGTTGCGCAGGTTCTGCGCCATCGGGAAGCCCTAATAGTCCTTGTTAGCCCAGAAAAAAAAAAAAAAAATAAAAGGAACTTGGTATTGGAGGGGACTCACCATACGGCCGAGACCGATCACGCCGTAGGTCTTGAGGACCTGCGCCGTCGCCGAGAAGAAGCGGGCGTGGCAGCGACCGGGAGCCACGCCCAGGCCCACAGCGCGGCCGAGCTTGAGTGATCTAGAAAGCATTGCTGGCATTGTAACAGTGTATGTGACTAAAATGCCTCTTTACTTATTGGAGCAGATAGTTATTAAAATGTCGGTGGATGTGGAAAAAGGGTCGGAGAGAAGGAAAGAGGGAATGGAAATGGTATTTATATGGAGTTTATAAGTCCACACCCGCCGCTTGCCGCTGAGAGATGGAGCGCTTTGAATCCAGGCCAGGTGGGGGGCCCGTCTGACGCTCAACCCAGTCCACCGGCACGGGCAGAACCGAGCCACTGGCACGAATTCCCAGCACTGGGCTCCGAGTACTGGGCTTCGGCCAATGCGCGTGTAACCGCCCGGCAATACCTGTAATGCAATGGCAATCTGGTGTTGGCTTTGTAGGGTGTTTGAATATTTCACCGGTGAAATCGAGTGGGCCCCTCCGAAGCGCTGGATTTTTCAAAACTCCCCAAAAAGTCCCAAAGCTTGGATCGGCTTTAATAACCGCGCCGCCGGCTTTTTGTGGGGTAAAAAACACAAAAACAGAGGACCAGTTAAATTATGTAACATAAGATTAAAATATTAGGTAACTATATGTAATCATGTGTAAGCAGTTGCAAAATTACGTAATACAATGCGGCTGGAACTTGTCCTGAGTGAAAGCAGGATTGGGTCAAGAAGCTTTTAATGCTCAAACTTTTTAGGTACTGTATGGAGACTCTGTCAGAATTTCCAGTTGATTTAAAAACTCTTAAAATGGGCAATGCTGACTATGGTGGTTCGGAAAGACAGTGAGCCAAAACCCAAGAGTTACTTGAAAAACCGTTGCAGTTCCAACCACTCATTTAACCTACAAACTGGCTATTGTACCATGCAGAAAATTAGCGATACTTTCTATTGACTTTGCTATTCAAACAAATGTATAGTTGGTGTCAACTTTGTTTTACCTGCTGGTAGAATTTTATTATACATGAATTTACTACAACTCTACTACGATTTGTATACCTACATGAAATCGACTGGTTCAGATCAAACCAATAACCAACTCATTTGGTCCTTGCCACTGAAAAAAAACTGCAAATGTCAGTTCTACACATGCAAGGATCAAAAAAATTTTTTTAGACGTTTTCAAGCATTTCTAGACAGTTTTGATATCGAAGCAAACAAGCAGTATGGACAAGTCTTTTAAATTTATTTGCTTGCCAATGAAATGGTCTTGACTTTCTCTACATGCATTTAAAAGTTAAACAAAATATCAGTAGCTGAATATTAATGGATAAATCCAAATTGAACCATGCGCAAGTCAAGTATACGCGATATTTCATGAACAGCCTCAAGCTCAATTTGGAAATAATTTCAAAGCAGAAAGTTCGCATTACCTCTTTCTTGAACAAAAATACAAAAACTAGAGTATGTCCATATTCTAAAATATTAGAAATCAATTTCAAGTCATAACAGGAAGCTTTAAACTTTTTTCTGGGTCGTTACCAAAAGTCTATATCAATGCGTAACGATATATATATAAACGAAAAACTATTAACAGCATACTACTTTGCCAAGAATTGTTCTAAAGTATATAAACGTATTTTATTTCTGTCAACTGTGTTTCCAGTATTTAGAATTTTTTTTTTTGTTTATCTAACTTGTTGCAAGCCTAGAGTCTAGACTTGAAGCCGAGCTGAACAGGCTTTCATCATAGCATTGAAATGCACTGTCAGCCAATTATTTTTTTTCAATTAGCCAGCAGCATACTGCGGTATCAAATATTGCATATATTGACATTGCACTATTTACCAAAGCGTTTTAAAAAATTTATACTGCTTTTGCAGGCAGCTACACCCAGGTTTTGTTTTAAAAACACCAAGCCATACAGGAACAAGTCTTTCTTGATCGTTTTCTCTTCATTTAATTAGCTACTGTTAAAGATATTTGCATTCAGGCAACTCAAAGTAAAAATAAAACCATTCACAAACTTTTTTTTTTTACATATATTTATAAAACTTTCATATCTCCAACGTAATATATATATATTTTTTTCAAATGCACATATAATTTACCACGAGAAGGCCTCTTCATGGTAGTCGACACGGCCGTCGCCGTTGCCAAGGTTGTCGGCAACGCAGCGGCGCAGGGTATCGTTGAGCGTGGGCGGGCCGCACGCCAGGATGCCCGTGGAGCCCTTGCCCGCCGCAATGTGGGTCGCGAGCAGTTCATACGCGTCCGGGCGCACGCCGCGCGAAATCTTGAAATGCGTGGAGTTGACGGCGCTGATATCGGAATCAGAGGCAGAGGCGGCTTTTTCCTTGCCGGCAACGTCAGTGTCAGAGCCGGTGGCGGTGGCCTCGGTGTCGCTGTTGCCGCCGTGGGTGATGTACATTTCAATGGTGCAGCGCTCGTTGTGGGCAAGGAACTCAAGTTCCTCGGAGTACCACTTGAGCGCGGACTCGTGGCGCGTGATCCAGATGAAAGTAATGGTCTGGTTCATGTCGGGCCGCGAGAGGAGGTCCTTGGCGTAGGAGTAGGTTGCGGTGATACCG
The DNA here is from genome assembly GCA_030566025.1 of Geotrichum cucujoidarum. Taxonomy (NCBI): domain Eukaryota; kingdom Fungi; phylum Ascomycota; class Dipodascomycetes; order Dipodascales; family Dipodascaceae; genus Geotrichum; species Geotrichum cucujoidarum. The sequence goes on from JAJMHN010000142.1 coordinate 28,031, forward strand.
ATACCGCCGGCAATGAAAATGCAAGAGTCGTAGTGCTTCATGCCAATGCTGTGGCCGTAGGGTCCGTCGAGGAGCATGGTGAAGTTCTTGTTGCCGCCGACCTTGGCCAGGTCGTTGGCAATCTTGCGCGTCATACCGTCCTTGGCACTGGCACAGAGCATGAGCCTGTCCTTCTTGGCAGGGTCAGGGTGCTGGTAAAGCGTGAAGGGGTGCGACTCCCAAAAGCCCCAAGACCGCATAACATGCATGTAGATATGACATCCGGGGTAGTACTTCCAGCGGTTGGAGTATGCAATCTCCATCTTGAAAATGTCATTGTCAAAGAGGGTCGTCTCGGCCTTACCAAAGCCGGACCAGAGGAGTCTGACCACGCGCACTGCACGGTCAAACACCCAAATGGCAATCGAGGTGTAAATCCACTCCAAGTAACCCAGGTCGCGGCAGTGTTCCCAGCAGGTCCACAAAAACACGGCGGCCAAGACAATGTGCACAACAAGGAAGATTTCGTACCATCTGGAACGCAAAAAGTGGAAACTTTGGACCAGGAGGAACGAGCCAACGACCGTGGCGCAGACACCATAGACCCAGTAGGTCTCTTCAAAGGACTCCTTGTAGTAGCCGTAGTAGTCTTCCAGCAAAGAGTAGCAAATGGAGTGGATAATGGCGTGAATAACCATGCCTCTAGCAATCCATCTGTGGTAAACGTTGAAGGTATCAAACGACCAGCCGGTCGCCCACAAAAACATGTTGTTGCGGCCTCCAAACAAAAACAGGGCCGGAAAGTGCACAAAGGACATGATACCTGTTCTGTCCGCCAAGTAGCGCATGAGCTGAGTACCATAACTCTCGTAGTAGTAGTTGGGCAAAAACAGCTCGTGCTTGACCATGGCCAGAATAATGTTGAGGACAATGTAACCAAACACCGCAATGGACTGGCCACGCGTTGGCGTGGACATGGAAAAGATTTTCCAAGTCGACATGGGGATGGAGTGCTTGAAACCAAAAGTGGCCGGGATGGTGAACATTTGGCGGAACTTGATGAATGCAGGCGAGTTGAGACCAAGAACGGACTTGGGGGCGACATGGGTCCAGAGGTTGATGAGGGCGCCAATGGCAATAACCAACAGCCAGTAGGCCATCATGATGCCGCCAAAGATGAGGCCGGAGCGGTACTCCCAGTCAAAGGTCTTGACTGTTTTGGTCGCAATTTCGAGTTCTTCGGCCGAGAAGGTAAGGGGCGCGGTAACAGGGAGCGTTGCGTTTTTAATGTCTGCGGTTGTCGTAAAGTTGTGGGCGTCCAAGGCTGCGTGGTAAAGAGAAAACATGTCGTCAACAGAAGTAGTGACGTTGCCGTACTCCTCGCAGTAGCCAACGACTTCTTTGAGGTCCTTTCTAACGGTGGCTTCGTTGTTGTCGGAAAGGCCCATCATGCAGTTGACGACGGTGGGGACGTAGAGCGTGCTTGTGCATCGGCACTCGTAATACGTGAGAAGGCCACAGGGCAGGGTGTAGACGCCAAAGGCGGCAGAGCAGGCGCTGTAAGTCCAGCCGGCGCTAACAAACTGTGCCGACGCCAGCAGCGATCCAAGCACTGCGAGCTTGTTGTTGAGTCTCATGGTTGAATGTGTTGATATGCAATGAAGAGAAGACAAAAAAAAAAAAAAAAAAGAAGAACTTGAGAGAGCAATTGGTCCTTCTTTTATAACTTTTTTCTAGACGTTGAACCAGAAGTGAAGAGTTTTTCCAGTCACGATTTGTCTCGTTCCCGAGTGGTTTCTGCTCCAGCTTTGCAAAAAGCAAACGCTATAGACCCGGGGTATCGAGCTTTTGAAAACCGCCAAATGCCATTGGCCTAAAAAGACTGTTCCATGAGCATCAAAATCCAAATGCTTTTGCCAGTCAACTAGTGCTCTAGTGAACTGAGCAGCCTTGACGTACCTGTGCCAAACCGGCCAAGTTAGCCGTTTCGGGAAAATCCCCGATTCTTTTTTTTTTTTTTCTTCTCGCAGCGCAGCCAAAGAAAATAAACTAATTTTTAAGCTTGCGAGTTACCGCCTTTGGGTACAGCGAAAAACAAATAAATGAAAATTAAACCATGCGTTGCCTCTATTAAAGACGATGGTTATCTCGATAATCTCAAGCCGTAACAATAAATCAGCAGCCCAATTCCACGCGTGTTCTCATTGGTGTTGGTGGTGGCCGGGCGAATTATGGCACCGCTTGCAAGAGGCTCACCAACGCTGTTTGCAGCAGTTGCAATGAGAGACCTCATCTCCTCCAGCTAGTCAGTGGTAATTGCATCTAGTTTTACAGGAATAAGCTGGCTACTCAGAACATGTGTTGGAGCCGAGTCTTTGCAGAGTGCGCTCTAAGCCGAGCGGGAAGGTCCCGGAGCACGCGCCATAGTGGTGTCTTTTTGACTCTTTCTTGTTTTATTCCGGACGTGCTTCCAAAAGCCCAGTGTGGGATCAAGTTTTGAGTTTTTTTTTTTTTTTTTTTTTTTTTTTTTTTTCTTCATTTCAGTTTGGCGCCCGGGAAAAGCGACCAAACCCCAAACTTGCTCGCTAAACATGTACTCAACGGGACGGTGTCGTACAGATGATTGCCTCTTCTCCGCCGTTGATGCTCTTTGCCAATCACCACCAAAGGGCTTTTGGGCAGCTTTCCAGTTGGCTTGCAAGCCCAACCGGAGCAGGCCAATTTGTAACGGCCGTCGAGAGAACGCCAGCTCGTTTGTTAGGTCCAGCTGTTTCATTGTTTGCTTGCTATAACGTGCCTAGTGCACTTGGCAAAGAGGACAGGCACCGCTAGCCGCAAGCCAGCCCTTTAATACGCAGCCACATGCTGCTGCTGCTGCTGCTGCTGCTGCTGCTGTTGCTGCGCTGTGGGTTTTGTTTGCACTGGCTGGTTGGTTGGTTGGTTGGTTCCTGGAATGCTTTTTGCTGCCAATGCCGGTGCCTGCCAATGCCAACCCGCGTGAAATCCAGGCTTGCCTGCAATTGACTATATCTTGGCCCTCTCTTTGCTACCTCTTGGTTGTCTTGGTTGTCTTGGACTGGTGATATCATGATTGATGATATCGTCCTGGTCCTGCCTTCCAAGTAAATACACTACGGTTCCAAGGCTCTGACTATCCTGGCTGTTGTTCAACAACCTTGCTTTCGGGCGGTCAATTCCACTTCCCTCTTAAACCAAAGCAGCACAGAAGGGCTTGTTGTAATTTCAAACCCGGGTTTTGGTGCACCACCGCCCACCTGGAAAAAAAAAAAAAAAGTTATCAGATCAAAAACCATGATTGCTTTTTCCCGGGCCATGATTGCTTTTTCCTTGGGCTTTTCTGAAATTCACCACTCTGATTGGCTCCAGCGCATTCATGCACTGATTATCAGATTGATCAATTCCACTACAAGTGCCGTGTTGGGCAGTCCCAACGCCGATGTTTTTCTTCACTTTACAGAAAATTCCAGCCGCGCGCTCATTGGCCCCCTAGTTTAGGACACAAACCCCGGGTTGCGGATCGCAAAGTAAACTTTGGAACCGGGCCCGGCAACTGTCGCGGATTGAGAGGCTGTCTCTGCAATCTGCAATCCAAAGCCAAAAAGCACCAGAGCTTGCCGGCAAGACAGAAGACCTGGGAAGCAAGGAATGGCGCCATTTTAGCACAAACCAGTTACTTAGTTGAGATTGATCAAGGGCCAAATCTGCAAAAGCCTCGGCTTCAAAGTTTGAGTTCCATATCTCCGGGCTTTGGATCAATCAATCAATCAATCAACCTCGAAATGAGTCTGAAACTACTTTTTAGCTTTATTTCCGCGCAAAACCTTCTCCACCTTTTGATTGATACCAAAGTCGCTTCGTCTCGCCGGTGACTGGTCCATTCACCGCGTTTCCACTGTCTCAGTCGCAATCGGCCAATAAGCCCACCAACTATCCATGGCAAGTGCTGCCCTGTTTTAGCACAATCTGACCATGTTGTCGCCTGGTTGCGCATATTGCATCCGCTTGGGCTTGTTTTCTTTCGAGACAAATATCAGCAACATTCAAATGACGAGCAACAAGACCATTGATGATTGCAGCGTAGCACTCAAAAAAACTGCCCTGTAGTCAAGACATTGCTTTGAAATCCGTTGAGTCAATCTCTATTAGTTTGCGAGCGGTCTTTGATCAATCAGCTAATAGCCTGATGCAAACCAATGACAAAATGGTTTCTCATCGACTCACGCCATTCAGAGGCCGGCACAGTCTTCAAACAAAGTGCTAAATAAACTGACTGGGCTGCCATGTAACCAAGTATGTATGCCCCGACTTTGTCGCAGCACTATACGTACTACACGCCATCACCAACCCCAACTTGAATTCGCAGTACCGAGCCCTAGGTCTTGTATTACCAACAATTACTTTTAAACCAGTAATGTCTGAATAATCTTCACTAGCAGCATTACATAATGCACGGCTGGAAGGAAAAAAGAAAGTTGTTTTCGCCGGGAAACCTGCAAGTTCCCAGGTACCAAACAAAACTCCCAAGTTTGGGCATATGGTCGTTTTCGTTGAAACGGATTCTCGCTTGCTTACTTAGTGTTGAAGGGACTTGTGACCACAACCAGGCCAATGAAATAAATTTTGAAAGAAAAAAAATATATATATATCTCCTGGCGGATAAAATAAAATAAAAAGTTGTGGGTTTATTATTTCTATAGTCAATGATGGAGAATTGATGAAGGAACGGTTCAAGTTGGGCCATGTGCAAGGAACCAACAGACGATGCTTGTTCTCCGCTTGTTCCTTTCTTTACATCTTTTTTTGTGTTGCAATTACATAAATTGACATATTGAATAGATTGTATACAAAATGAATAACGGGAACCCATCAAGTTTTAAATCTGCTGTACTTAACTTTGCTCTTAACTACAATTGAAATAAAAGTAGATAGTCAGGTACGGACGTTTTGGACTGTAACCAAAAAGTGGGCACAAAATGGAGTAACGGTTTACCACTGTTATTTTGTTTCTAACTATCCGTGATTGTCTATGACTTTTCTGGAGGATCAACCTGTATACTCCGTCGGATATTTCAGTTGACTCTTATTTCTTTTTTTTTCATTTCGGTTTTTGTTTACATTCATTAAGGAATAATGAAATTAATTAACGTGATGATCAGTGTTTGAGCTCTTGTTTGGTTGTCAATCGTTCGTTTGGCATCAACGTTAATCAATTCATATTGCGGTGGGATGAAAATCATTCAATAACTTTTTATAGAACATATATAACTCTTTTTTCAATGCTACTTCTTTATTTTTTTTTCGTTTACCAAGAGAATGCCTCTTCATGGTAGTCAACGCGACCATTACCGTTGCCCAGGTTCTCTGCCACGCAGTTACGCAGAATATCGTTGAGCGTGGGCGGGCCGCAGGCCATGATACCCGTGGACCCCTTGCTGAGCGCAATCTGGTTTCCGAGCAGCTCGTACATGTCTGGTCGCATACCACGCGTAATGGAGAACTGCTGCGAGGTGTTGCTGTTGACGGCGCTGATATCCGAGTCGGTGCCCTTTTCCTTGCCGCTGACAAACTCCGTGTCGCTGCCCGAGGTGGTGGTGGTGTCGGGGGTGCTGTGCGTAATGTACATGTCAATAGCGCAGCGCTCGTTGCGGGCAAGGAACTCGAGCTCCTCGGCGTACCACTTGAGCGCGGACTCGTGGCGGGTGACCCAGATGAACGTGACGCTTTGAGTCATGTCGATGTGTGACAGCAGGTCAAGGGCGTACGAGTAGGTCGCAGTGACACCGATACCGCCGGCAATAAAGACACAGTGGTCGTAGTGCTTCATGTTGATGCTGTGGCCGTAAGGACCATCCAAAAAGAGTCTAAAGTTCTTGGAGCTTTGGGGCAGCTTGGCCAGGTCGTTGGCAATGTTGCGCGTCATACCGTCCTTGGCAGTAGCGCACAGCATGAGCTTGTCCTTCTTGGCAGGGTCAGGGTGCTGGTAAAGCGTGAAGGGGTGCGACTCCCAAAAGCCCCAGGGCCGCATGACGTGCATGTAGACATGGCAGCCCGGGTAGTAATTCCAGCGGTTGGAGTATGCAATCTCCATCTTGAAAATGTCATTGGCATAAAGCGTAGTCTCGGCCTTTGCCAAGCCGGACCAAACGAGTCTAATCACGCGCACAAGGCGGTCAAACACCCAAATGGCAATCGAGGCCCAAACCCACTCGAGGTAGCCCAAATCGCGGCAATGCTCCCAACAGGTGTACAAGAAGACGGCGGCCATGACAATGTGCGCAAAAAGGAAAACCTCGTACCATCTGGAACGCAGGAAGTGGAAACTGTGCAGCCAAAGGAACGAGCCGAGAACAGTGGCAACAACTCCAAAGACCCAGTAACGTCTGTGGAACATGCGAGCGTACGCCTTGTAGTACTCTTCAAGCAGCGAGTAGCAAATGGAGTGGATAATGGCGTGCACAACCATGCCTCTGGCGATCCAGCGGTGGTAGACATTGAAAGTGTCAAAGGACCAGCCAGTGGTCCACAAAAACATGTTGTTGCGGCCACCAAACAAAAACAAGGCCGGGAAATGCACAAACGAAATAATACCACTTCTGTCAGCAACGTAGCGCATGAGCTGTGTGCCATAAGTTTCATAGTAATTGTTGGGCAAGAAGAGTTCGTACTTGACCAAACTCAGGATAATGTTCAATGCAAAGTAGCCGGACAGGGCAATCGACTGACCACGGGTGGGCGTAGCCATGGAAAAGATTTTCCAAGTCGACATGGGAATCGAGTGCTTGAACCCAAAAGTAGCAGGAATGGTAAACCACTGGCGGAACTTGACAAAGGCAGGCGAGTTGAGCCCGATAAAGGACTTGGGGGCAATGTGGGTCCACAGGTTGATGGCACTTCCGATTGCAATAACCAAAAGCCAGTAGGCCATCATGATGCCGCCAAAGATGTGGCCGGACCGCAGCTCCCACTGAAACGTCTTGACTGTCTTTTTGGCGCGCTCGAGCTCTTCAGCAGTAAAAGTAAGTGGCTGCGTAAGGGGTGCCGTGGCGTTCTTGATATTTGTCGAGGCGGTGAAATTGCCAGCGTCGAGGGCAGCCTGGTAAATGTCGTTCATCTTTTCAAAACTGGAATCAATCTTGCCGCTCTTGCTGCAGTATTTGAGGAGCGTTTCAATGTCCTTGCGCACAGCCTTTTCATCATTGTTGGTGATTTCGTACATGCATCCGACAACGGACGGCACGTAGATTTCACTGGTGCATCTACAGGCGTAGTAGTTGCTCTTCTTGGGGCACTTGAAGCCGTACTCGCCAAAGGCGGACTGACAGGTGCTGTAAATCCAAGCGGCCTGGACGTACTGCGCAAAGGCAAGGACGGAACATGCCACTATGAGGTTGGTGTTTAACTTCATAATGGACAGAGTGTGTAGATGTGTAGAGAATTAAAGAACAGCAGAAGTGAAAACAATGAAGAATTAATAGAGAAGTGAGGCCTGTTTTATATTCTCCAGGAATTCCAGTTTACAATTACTTTTTCCACGTATATTCGGCACTGAGTGTGGTCCAATATCCAGACCTGTTTTATCGACTTGCCTCGCTCAAAATCAACCAATCTCATTGGATCAAAAATGAGCGGGAAGGCGAACGGAGCTTGAGGTCGGACTTTCGTTACAACATACTCTGGTACCTGTGCTACCCAAGTCCAGGGTTTTTTCGTTTTGGGAGTTTTTGGGGTTTTTCGTTTTTAAACTCGAATTTAAGCTCCCAAGGTACGCTGAAAAGAGTACACGGCCCTACCCAACCAACCAAGCCCAAACTTTCTTGCCCACTGCCTTGAAGAGTTTTGGGTGGTTGCGATTAAATCCAATTTAAAGAAAAAGAGCTGATCGTTGCATGAGAGAAAAAGGCCAGATATCGCAAAAAGAAAAACGCGCAATTCCGTGTTTTGTTCTCATTGGCAAGGTCCAGTTCGTGCGTGCAAGGTTGGCTTCATATCGCTCTATCCAATGCGCGCAGCTGGTAAAAGGAGTGATTTATCTGGACATATTTTTGCCATCTCACCAGGGACTTTTAACACGGCCTTTAAAAAGCAGTCTAAAATCCGTCGTTTGCAAAGTCACACCCAACTGTAACTAGTTAATTATCTCCAGTCCACGAATTAGTTGTCTCTGCTCATTGGCAAAGTCCGACCGTAAAGCCATTGCCAAGGCATCAAGTGCCGATCAAAGATATGATTTTCGTCTGTTCCATCTCACGACCGGCACTGCCAAAACTAAACGCCAACCGGGTCTCGTCAATTTGTCAAAAACGCACTTCCAGCGCCGATGAAAACGTTTTGATGATCTACTGGCCGCAAGTCGTTGCTCTTTTGGCTGCTGGACCGGTATTTGTCCATAGTTGCTGGTTGATGGGTGGTGAAGCTTTTCACATGGCGGTGTGTTCAAGGGACGACTCCGTCAGTCGGCAATGCGCTTTCAAGACACCGACCAACAGCGCCGTCTCGTTAAAACGAATTAAATTTATTTGAAAGAAAACAAAAAAGACGTCACTGGAAAGAAATTGCACAATCTCAACGCAGTGGCAAACTCCACATACCGCCTGACGGAATTGCCCGCCGCCAGCTATAACGCACATCAATCAAGTATCGTGATGTTTAATGTTTTTCCCATCCCGCGACCCGGCAGTCCTGACAAGGCACAGAGCTTGCAGGGCCAAGACCAGAGCCTGCCTTTGCCCAGCAAGGTTTGCTTCCTTGGCCAAACTATCTGACTGGGGGGGGGGGGAGGCAGAGAATATTTGAGTCTTGGTATTTGGGCCTGGTTCCTGCCAATGCCAGTGCCAAACCTAGCTTGGTCTTCTTGGACCAGGAGCTTAGCTCTGGGTGTGCAGACCTTGGTGTGCCCGTGTCTGCTGTGCCACCAACGCCCAAAGACCCGTCAAGAGAGACCAAATTCCAGCCCGTTTCACAACCCCCAGTGTGATACGGTAGCCATTTGCGGTACATACCGTCCGCCGGCAGTCAATCCGGGGCTGCGCCGGCGGTTAAGTAATAAGTATTGACTGATTGATGGTGATGATCGTCCACCAGAAGTACTTTGACGGGGACACTGGGCCAGTAGAAATCCTGACAATATTTACAAACGGCAACCGGCAGCAGCAGCAACAAGACTGAAGGTAATTTCAAACCCGCAAAAACAAGACGGTGGGGAGTCGTCTACCAACGGCAACTGGAACAGGACAAGCCGAAAAAAAAAAAAAAAAAAAGTTATCAGATCATCAATCAAATCCATCAAAATCCAACAGGTGTCCTGGCCAACCGCTTTCTTCTGAGACAAGCGCACAAGTGGCAAGGTTTGAGACTTCTGAGTCCACTGGGGGTTTCAACCCAGGCCAAGGCCAGCTTCCAAAGCTTGTTTCTCTAATTCGCTGCTAGCCAAACCAGACTTGGCTCGGGAGGGCCCAAGAATCCGCGGGTGCCGCCGACTGCTAAGGCCAAAGAGCCCACTTGCCGGTGCCAGTGCCAGTGCCGGTGCCAGTGCAGGTGTGTTGCTGTCTCTCTACCGGGCCTTGTTCCGACTCCACATTGGGTCTAGTCTGGCGAAATCCAAACCGCCGCCGCTGGTTGGCTACCTTTTTTTTTTTTTTTTTTTTACTTTTTTTTTATCAGATTGATCAATCTTGTCGGAGTTACCGCATTAGGCAGTTGTGTCAATAATATCAAATGATTTTCTTTTTCTACCGCGGGTAATTAGGTCTGCGTGCAGGATCGGCCCCTTGAGTGATAGAATTCACGCCGCGCGCCCATTGGCCCGCAGCCGTTTGCGCTGAACAGGAGTCCAGGACTTGACTAGTTACGGGCCAGCAGGCAGCAGCAGCAGCAGCAGCAGCACTGCAAATAATACCCAGCTGAATGGTTGCATCAATCAAAGATAGTTGGCTTGGGTGGCGAGCGTGAACAGCGGAACCGGCGGCCGTGTTGTTTGACGCGCCGGCCACTGGACAGGCCAATCTTATCCATCGCACACCCTCGCCAAGCCCTTGCGAGCCAGACACTGTGCCAGAAGTGCACCTTGGTCTGCCAAACACAAAAAGCAATGTGGATTGACATGCGTGCCGTTTTTATTTGAAACCCAGAAAAAAAAAAAAAAAAAAAAAACTGGGCTTGGCGGTCATTGGCCAGCCAACACCGGACTTGGCTCCAAGTGCCAAACCAAAAACCAAAGCTTCAAGCTGGGTTTTTGCTCTGCAATCCGTGAAAGAGCGGAATAGCTGGCTAAACCACCGGCGAGTTGCCCGCGAAGTGTTTTTCCTCGGGGCCGTGGGTGCAAAAAAGCCCAACTATCTTGTCTTTACTCAAATGCTTCGTTGCAACGCGTGCTAGTGATGTCTTTAGTGATAATAAACCGAGTCTAATCTGCGGTAATGCTGGCTGCTCTTGAACTTATAAGATTGACTGTAGATCGCCAAAACGCTTGCAAAAAAATCATCTCTGGTTGAAGGAAAAAGGATTGGCGCTGGGAAGGGCAATGGGGCAGGGTAAAAAAATGTCAACGCGGTGATTTGCTGGACAAGGGGAGTTATAACTACATCTCCAAGTCTACATCACGGTTCATTCACGAACTTACTAGATGGAAGCAACATCAATGTTCAGCGGTCATAGTGTCTCACAGGAATGCTTAGTTGAATGTTGCTGGTGCGACTGGTGTAGAACAACCCAGCAACTTGGTTGGGCATTGGCCGCTGTTGCAAGCATAGCAACGAAACGAAGCCACCGACTTTGGACCAGCCAATCCCGCGCAACTCAAATCAGCCTTCTTGCTGTTTGCAGCTTGAAGGAGGGGGAAGAGACATGGGTCCATCAAGACCTCCAATCCGCTGACCTTGTGCGATGAATAGGATGGGTTTAACATTGTTTGGACTCATTATGGATTGTCCAGTTGCTTGTTTTTGAAATCTCTGCGTCAATGCTGACTGGCGCATTGCGTTTGCTCCAATATCAGAGTCGTATCATAATCATTTTGGTCTTGTAGAAAAGCGTATTCGCAGAACGCCCGGTTGCCTCCAGGCAGCTCTCTTGATTTGGGAAAAGAATGGGGGGGGGGTTTGGTTTACAGGCCTATTGACAAGCGTTCAAAAGACGAAGCGGATTAGATATAAATTGGTATGAGTTGATTGGATCGTGAATACAAGACGTTTCAATGATGCAAAACATCTCAGGCTATCAAAGCATGATGCTTTCTCGACTATCACTCTATCAGTCATGATGTTTATTGTAGAGTTGATGGAACAAATTGTATTTGGTAGCAGTCCTAGTGGCTAAATATCTGCCTTGTAGTGAACATTTACAGCTCAATAGTTTCAAGAAATTGCATTGATTACAAGTTGATGCAATAAAGGAACTGGAATGAAGCTCGAAATCAAATGGACGTTTTCTTGAATCCTTAACGATTCAATTCATGACCGCCAGCCTGTATCTTCAACTTCTGTTTAATAATGAATCCAATCAACAAGCACTCACAAGCTGGCAACAAGTAAAGACGTCCAGCCATCACTAGCCTGGCTAGATGTCTTTTTTTTTCAAATCATGCTCAAAATATCACTAAGGAAAACAACTTGCTGATGATTGATTGCTGATGAAATGTGTTTGTGACACAATGGGAAAGTCCATTTCAAAGCACAATAGAAAAAGGACAACAGCTAAATGAATTACGGTATCAACGAATAGCGTGCACCGGATTATAATTGGCTTATTTTTTAGGTAAAATTACTGGGATTGTTTTCAATCAAGTTGGGTTTTGATTTTTTTTTCCATGATTTGAAGTTATAAACAATTACCCCATGAACAAAGTAGTTGGTATGTTCATTCAAATTACGGCCCATAACAGACAGGCACTTTGGAACCTTTGTTCAACTGAAACGAAATAATACCCCTCGTTGCTAGAAAAGTGGATAAAGATATCCAAGGTAACGTCATGAGCAAACATAAAGAAGCGTAAACCAGAGAGTAGAAGACTGCATTGAAAAAGAGCCAAAGAAAAAATAAATTGTATTCATAACCAGCCCGGGCTCGTGGTTTCTGACCCTCAACGGCAAAACTGATATCCCGTTTTACCTTGCATTGATCAATTTAAAATGTTTTAATTACAGACTTGAATACAGACCCAAATATAAGCAAACAAGACACTAGAACTGGCCGACGGAGTTGTCTTTCGTGGACTCTAACTAGTCAATGTGCCATCGACTACAGTTCTAGAGCATTGTTTGACTGACGGTCCATACGATAGAAAGTTATCAAGGCGGAACACTGGTAAGGTGGATTGGGGTTTGAACTTGCAACGGCTTTGCTTATAGCCACCAAGTATGACTTGCAATACAGATTGATGTTCACATCCGAAGCGGTCGGGCCGGCGTGCTAAATAACTACCCGGGTGTCTATCAACGGCGCAATTAGTTATCATTTGGGCACTTGTTACTTGATTGACTGGCAACCCGCTGTGCGCACGTTGTTGCATCAAAACCACCATTGTTCCTGTTTGCTGAGACCAATGTTCTCTGGCCTTTCCGTACACCAACACCATGAAATAGTTGATTATTGTGAATTAAAGTTAACTCTGAATGGTCTGTTACAGTTTCTCCACGTGAGCCTGGCCTTGTGTAGTTATGTGGCTTTCACAAGTGGATCAAGTTTGCTGCTGCTGTGACTGGCCTGTCAGAATATTTTACGCCAGAATACTTTTTGTAGATGGTGACATCAAAAAGTTCCTATTAAAGCCTATCTTTGCCTATCTCTAGTCTTTAATAAGAAACTTTTCATGTAACCATCTACAAAAAATATTCTGGCGTAAAATATTCTGACGGTTGGGTATGTTCTTGGTTTGGTTTGCGTGCGTCAACTACTACCTGGCTATTAAGTAATTCCTTTGTGGGCTAAATGTGACCTTGTTGTTCCTTGTTGGCGTCTTTGAGCACAACTATGCTTTCTTGCAATGGGCCCCCTAGTACTGCGCCGCTTGGTCAAGTGTCATGAATTGTTTGTTTGGTGGTTGTGTGATACTGCTGGCGCTGCTTGCCTGGTGCTCTCAGTGCTTGTTTGACTGCGTTGTAGCGTAGTCTGGCGAGTCCACCCAGCTCTTGCTGTACAGTGTTGGGCTGGGGACCTATTTTTCAATCTTATCAAATCCATCTGGTACCACCAACGGTACCTGTTTTCAACCAATAACAACGCTGCATTTCTGACAGTTCGCTTTAAAGAAGGTTTTCAAAATCAAAAAGATCTACGGTTGGGCGGCTGGCAGTCCAGCCAATCAGCGCGCGCATGTGTTTGTTTTCTGGAGCGCACAAACGTGGCCCAGGGGGGAAAGTCTCGCCCGAGGAAAGTGCGTTGCTCATGCCAGCCAAAGAGTCAGTGCGCTGTGGTGAATTGATTGATGAATGAGCGCGCGCCCATTGGCAATGTCAGTTGTTTGCGGTGTTTGGCGGCCGTGGGTTTGCCAAGAGCGACGGCGAAGAGGTCAAACGGCTCAGGGTCCTGTCTTAGCGCCGGGTCTTAGCACCGGCCAAGCTTTCCAGCGCCCCTTCTTGGTGCTGGCTGTGTTCCCTCTTTGTGCGCAGTTGGTATGTCTGCTTCAATAGCAGCGACACCTTCGGATCTGAACAAACGGCTAGATTGGTGATTAATAGCCAAACATTAATCCGCACTCTATTCAGCGCACAGCCCGCCCGTGTAGCAAGCAGTCCAGGTACTGCAAAGCGTACCGAGCGGAGAGGAGTTAGCAAGAACATCCGACGGGGGGCCCAGTCACGCAAGGTCTGGCGAGGGTACGTCAACCTTTGTGCGCGTATTGGCAAAACCTGCAGAGCGCCTTTTCGCTCGCTTTCAGACACTGTCCAGACAAACCCGCCCGGGTGTTTGTTCTACCTGGCGCCGCCGCTGTTCTCAAGTCCTCCCACCCGATTATTCCATGGCCTGAGATGATGAGTCGGGCATCTTTTCCGCCGGTGTGCTTGTTACTGGCCTGGTTATTTGTAATACCAGCGCTCGGAGATCAGTCACGGTGGCAGATGGGGCCGGGCCGAGCCGTATTAACTGTAGTGTTTTCGCCCGTTGGCGCGGTTTTCACACTCCAAAAAGAAACGACTTTTGTGATCAGCATCTCAAAACTAGGTTTTTTCTTTTTTTATTCAATTTTTTTACTCCCTCCTCGTTTCCTAACTACTGTATTTCAAATAACCGAAACACTATTTAACTCGAGTCAAAGTACCTCTTTTTTAGTTATTTTTTCTTTCTCGTTTTCTCATCAAGTTTATACCCCACATTTCTCAAATGCAGTTTGGTTCAAAACTCTTGGGTCTGGCTGTGCTGGCCGGGCTCGTGCCTAGCACCATGGCCAGCTTTGGCTGGATGGTCAACACCTGCTCCGCCGCCGTGGCCATCTACCCGCTTAGCTGCGGTGTTGAGTACTCGTGCGAGTGCACCAGTCCCATTTTTGTCTCGTCAATTCTCGCGTGCCTTCACAACATTTCAGACAGCGAGCCTGCCATCAAGGAGGCCGCCGAAACCCAGATTGGATACTGCTTGGAATACGGTGGAGTCGACGTCACTTTTGACGAGTGGAACGACATGTACCAGCAAGCTGTGGCCGCCAACAACTTTACGCTCACTTCCGACCTTGCCAACGCGACCGCGCCCTTGACAACTCCCATCATCTTGACCCAGGCAGAGCTCACCACCGCCCTCAAGACCATCAAGACCTTCAACTGGAACTACTACTCCGGTACCCTGTTTGGCGGCATCATCCTCGCCTACTTCATGGCCGTCATTGTCGTTGGCATCATCATCAACATTTGGAAGCGCGCCGCTCCCAAGTCCATGCTTTCGATGAACAGCCCCGCCTTTGTCAAGTTCCGCCAGACTTTTACCATGCCTGCCCTCTTTGGCTTTAGACACTCCATCCCTGCCTCTTGGCTCAAGATCTTTTCGGCTGTCTTGCCCACCCGTGCCCAGGGCTTTGTCCTGCTCGGTTACTTGGTCTTGAACATTATCCTGACCATGGTCAAGTACGAGCTCTTCATACCCAACTACTACTACTTCACCTACCGTCTCCAGCTGCTGCGTTACCTTGCTGATAGAACCGGTATCATTTCGTTTTGCCACTTCCCTCCTCTCTTTTTGTTTGCGGGACGCAACAACATGATGATCTGGGCGACTGGCTGGTCTTTTGAGACTTTCAACGTCTACCACAGATGGATTGCTAGAGGTATGGTCATGCACGCTGTCATTCACTCGGTCGCTTACTCGCTTTTGGTCGTGGGAACCTACAAGGCTCAGTACGCATATGCCTACTGGGTCTGGGGTGTTGTCGCTACCGTCTTGTGCTGTTTCATGCTTGGCCAGAGTATCCACTTTTTGCGCTCGCGTTGGTACGAGACATTCTTGGCCATTCACATTGTTCTCGGTGTCGCCTTCATCATTGCTTGCTGGTACCACGTCGTTGACCTCGGCTGGCACCAATGGATCTGGGCCGCTGTTGGTATCTGGGCTGTCGATAGACTAGTGCGGTTGATTCGAATTGCCTACTTTGGCGTTGCCAAGTCTCCTGCCACGCTTTACGGCGACGGTATCTTCAAGATTACCATCACCCCTCCCAGCCGCTGGAAGTACTACCCTGGTAGCCACGTCTTTGTGCATGTCTTGAAGCCCTGGGGTTTCTGGGAGTCGCATCCCTTCTCCTTGTACCCCGACCCTGTCAAGCCCAACACCTATGTCATCGCTGCCACCACCAAGCAAGGCATGACCAACCGCATTGCCAACGAGCTTGCCGTTCTCCCCGGCGCCTCCAAGGACTACAAGCTCCTCGTCGACGGACCTTATGGTTCTCACCACGCCCTCCAGCACTATGACACCCTCATCATGATTGCCGGAGGTATCGGTTTCACTGCCGTCTATGCCTATGCTCTCGACATGCTCTCGCGCCCCGACATGAACCAGAACATTATCTTTGTCTGGATCACCCGTCACGAGTCTTCGCTCAAGACCTTTTCCGCCGAGCTCGAGGTCCTCACCAGCCACGAGCGCTGCACCTTGCAGGTGTTTGTCACCCAAACCGAAAAGACCGGTTCCGAGAGCGACGACGGCGCCAACAAGGTTCCCTCCAAGACTGAAGGCTCGGATGCCTCCATCCTGCCTGCCGTCACCCTCGGTGTCAGACCTGATGCCTACGAGCTGCTTGGCGCTCACATCAAGGCCTCCTCCGGCGCCACCGGTGTCATGGTCTGCGGTCCTCCCACGTTGAACGACACCCTGAGACGCAGTGTCACAGATAACCTCGGCAACGGTAACGGCCGCGTCGACTACCTCGAGGAGGCCTTCTCTTGGTAAAAAAAAGCATCACTTTTCTGCGAGAACGAAATATTGAGAAAAAAAAAAAAGTTTGTGTTTGATCTAGTATGTAATTTGTTTTTTAATAACTGAACAGTTGAAATTTTGGAATCCCATTGTCTAATCTTAGTAGGCGATCTGATAAACGAGAAGAAGGGGCCGTCATGGTCGAGCAGTTCGTTGCTGAATAGAGCGTAGCAGTAACCTTGCTCTCTTCAACAATCATCATGCTCAATATTGAAACCAGGGCTAGGGTATAAACTCCATCAACAACACTGGCAAGTCCCTATTTTGCCATCTTCATAAACAAACAGCCAAAGGCACTCTATTTCGTTCTTACTGAGTCTGAGTCCACTCTATTTATTTTTTGTTGCATAGGCTTTTATTGCTTTGAGCAGAACATTTAAAGCGCAGGTTCTATTTCAGGTAAGGTGGTTTGGTAGTCAAAGGAGGCTGCTCCAACTGTTCTGTACTAACACAACATAGTTACATTTACACTATTCACACAGCCATGAGTTCAGACTTGGAGGCGCAAAATCAGATGCCGGCCAAGACGAGTTCCAACTTCGATGCCGTCTGCGACGCCCTAGCCACACAACTATACGACCTCAGCTCCAAGGTCAACAACATTGGCAAGCTCCTCTCGCGGCAAAAAGCACGCGACAGCCGATCCGGCAGCAACAAGCCCGCCAAGGCCTTTGACGACAGGATACTCACTCTCGTCGAGGACACCACCGCCAAGTTCAAAACCACCAAGGCCCAAGTCCAGCTGGTCGCAAGCTGGGAGCCTCAAGTGCTCGTGGGCAAACAAAAGCTGGCGCAGGAACGGCTCAACCGCGAGTTCTCAACGCTGCTGGACCAGTTCCGGGCGCAGCAGCGCGAAATTGCGGAGCTGCAGCGGCAGACGCTCGTGGCGAGCAAAACGGCGCAGATTGTGGAGGAGGAAGAACTGCGGCGGCAGTCCGAGAGCGCGCCACTGTTGGGCGGCGAGGGCGCCGGTAGCAGCTACACACAGGAAGCCAATGCCCCCGGTCAGACCCAGATCCTGGACATGGTGCGGCATGAGGACGTTGATTTCCAAACGACTCTGATCCAGGAGCGCGAGCAGGAGATTGCCGGCATTCAGGGCGGCATTGCCGAGATCAACGCCATCTTCCGGGACCTGGGCACGCTCGTGACCCAGCAGGGTGACCAGGTCGACACGTTTGAAAACAATGTGTCCAACATTGCGGCCAACACGAAGCAGGCCGGGGACGAGCTGGTAGCGGCCAACGAGTACCAGCGCAAGCGCCGCAACTGCTCGTTCTGCGTGCTGATGGTGCTGGTGGTCGTGCTATCTGTGATTGTCCTCGCCGTGGTCGTCAGCTAGCGCAACTACCTGCTAACCCCGTACTGACCTATCCCATACTGTCACTCGCCACACCCTGACCGAGCGCTCCTGGTTGAGTTCAAAGCCCTTTTCTGTGTGCTTCCTCCCAAAATGCCTCCCCCACCTTTTTCCCTTGTCCCAGTGCGCGCACAACCTTAATTTGCCCTGCTCCATAATAATCAGCGCTTAATATTGTTAGACCCTCTTTTGTTTGCTCGTATGTGGACCTAACCCTTTTCATATATAAACAGCCTTTGCCTCTTTCCTGGAGCAAAGCTACTCAATTGAAGAAACGAACTTACCATTTACCAAGTAACAATCTGAGACAACCATGAAGTTTACTAGCACAGCATGCCAGCTGCTCGCCGTTGGGGCGGTGGCCAATGCGGCGGCGCTCTTTGGCAGCGACGACACCCAGCACATCCTCGGGCCAAACACCGCGCAGAGTGGCGAGAAGGCCTCTTGGAAACAGTCGGCCAAGCTCGCCTCGCAACTAATCCACAACGTGGCGTCGTCCCTTGGCGACAAGCTCAGTGGAGCAGTCCCCGTCGAGGCCATGGACGCCTGGTCCCAGGTCATTTGCGAGTTCCCCGGCTCAGTCTCTGAACTGACTGTGGGCATGGCCAAGTCTGTCCCCAATGCGCCGCGCCAAAAGACGAGCCAGGCCGAGTCTCGCCAGTGGCTGCATGTCGTTGAAAACGAAGAGTTTCCGGCCCACACTCTTCGTGTTACCTCGCCGGATAAGCTTCAAATCGACACTAAGTCGAAACAGTACTCTGGTTACCTGGACGTTGGCGACGAGAAGCACTTGTTTTTCTGGTCGTTTGAGTCTCGCAACGACCCTCACAACGACCCTGTTGTTTTGTGGCTCAATGGCGGACCCGGGTGCTCGTCGCTCACTGGCCTGTTCTTTGAGCTCGGCCCGGCTTCGATTGACAAGAAGCTGAGACCTGTGCACAACCCCCACTCTTGGAACAACAATGCCACTGTCATCTTTTTGGACCAGCCAGCAGATACTGGTTACTCTTACACCGATGGAAGCGGCGTGGCTGACACTGTGACTGCTGGCAAGGATACATATGCTTTCCTCAAGCTGTTTTTCCAGCAGTTTCCGCAGTACGCTGACAAGGACTTTCATATCGCTGGTGAGTCCTATGCGGGGCACTACATTCCTGTGTTTGCTTCCGAGATTCTGTCGCACGACAAGGAAGAGCGTGGCTTCAACTTGACGTCGGTGCTTATTGGCAATGGTCTCACTGACCCGTTGCGCCAGTACGACTTGTACGAACCCATGGCCTGTGGCAAGGGCGGCGCTCCCTCAGTGCTTGACGAGGAGCAGTGCCAGGGTATGTTGGACGCTCAAGACCGTTGTAACAGCCTTATCCAGTCTTGCTACAACACGCAGTCCACCTGGGTCTGTCTCCCCGCGTCCATTTACTGCAACAACAAGATGATGGGTCCTTACCAGCAAACCGGCCGCAACGTGTACGACATTCGCGGCAAGTGCGGCCAGTCCCCTCTCTGCTACGATGACCTTGAGTATGTCGACAAGTACCTCAACCAGGACTTTGTCAAGGAGTCTGTGGGCGCTGACGTTGACACTTACCAGGGCTGCAACTTTGATGTAAACCGCAACTTCCTAATGGGCGGCGACTGGATGAAGCCATATTACACCGCCGTCACTGACATTCTGGAGCAGGGCCTCCCCGTCCTCATCTACGCGGGAGACAAGGACTTCATTTGCAACTGGCTGGGCAACGAGGCGTGGGTGCGCCAGCTCGAGTGGTCCGGCAGTAAGGGCACCGCTGCCGCCAAGGTCAAGCCCTGGAAGGTCAACGGCAAGGAGGCCGGCACCAAGTTCAACTATGACAAGTTTACGTTTTTGCGCGTCTACGAGGCTGGACACATGGTGCCGTACAACCAGCCCAAGAACTCGCTGCACATGTTCAACAGCTGGTTGTCGGGCAGCTACAGTTTGTAGTGAGCAGTACATGTAGTTGTTATATCTGAATGAAATTATGATTTTATTTTTGACAGCAAGTTCAAGCTAGAACCAAAAAGTTTTCCAATTCACAAGTCATTATGTTTGCAAATACAGTTTTACATAGCTTTATAGAAAACAGAAAGATGCTTTATAAATAAAACCGTATGACGCAACACTTGCTCCAGGTTAGTGCAATGTCCATAGTCTGCTTTTCACTTTCTGTGAACTAAATAAAAACCCTGGAGTAGTTTTCTGCAAGTCGTTGGAATTACAGTGACAACTATGCAAGTCGCAATACCCACCTAGTTCAAAGTGGAAACTCAGATCCAAGCCTTGGTTCTTGATTACCTGTTGAGCGTTGCACTTTTGAGGTTGCCTGCTTGTCCGTTGTCAAACAAATAAGGAAAACCCCCAAGGACAATGATTTTTTTAATCGGTTTACCTGCATTGGTTGAACAAAAATACCAAGGGCAGCTGGAATAAAATGAGAGATGGAACGGTATTGTTCCAGGTTCTCTGGTGTTGGCAGACTGGTTCGTTCTCGGACAAGTATATGCAATATCATACACGGCAAGAAATCATGATGGCAGCGTTACGAAGGACACTAATTTGTTTCCTAGCCAGTTTGTGGCTAGAGAAATGGCCAAGCTTGTTGTCGTGACTACAATTTTCTGCCCACAACACGTCATTATTTTTTTTTTTTTTTAAATCTTGATTACTTGATACAGTATTAGAATTTTTTTCTACATGAAGAGGCCTGCGGTTGCAAATAGCGCTGGGTGAATTGTGCTTTAATCAGGCTTGTTCCAATGTGGAATGGGCCCTGGGTCAGTGAAGTACCTTGTGCGCAGGTACAGGAACAGTTTTGAAATCCAGTCAAACAGTGACCTGAACAAGCGAAACAAAAATCCACGCACTCCCTATTTGGATCTAAAAGTATTGTTCGTACGCACTGTTTATGAATTTAATTGTTATAGAAGAAGAAGAAGGAAGATCAAATTCGGGCCATGCACTCGCTAGAGGCACTGTGGTTTACATAATTTTATATAACAAAGTCATTCAGGGTTGCCATTGATTGTGGTCTTTGCCACACCGCTCCATGCATCTTTCGCATTTACGTTACAGGACGAGGAAACACTTCCTGGGGGAAACAACTCTAGACTACGGTGAAGCTAGGTTTACTAGCTTAGACCCACAGTCATGACTGGTTGCAGGCGAGGTGACTGAAAAAGCTTCTCAGGCTGTCCAACCCCCTAGTGGGTAAATACAAGACTTGTAAAGTTTCGTTCGTTTGGAATTTGCGCTTTTCTGGTTTAATTTAATTGCTATATTAGTCGTTGTTGTTTTGTACTGGTTTTATGGTTGTTATTTTGTACTGGTAACATATCTTTTGAGTCTCAAGACATTTTTTACAAGTTGCCCGCTAAAATGCATAGACTCTATCTACGTTCCTCCAACTAACTTACGTCCTCCGCCAGCTCCAATAATGGATATTCTAATTTTCAGCAATATCAGTAGAACAAGTAGAGCTGACTTGTTGTTGTTCATATATCGTTCAGACAGGGGCTATTGCATATACTGTGTGTGAAAGCACGCCAAGCCCCCAAGTCAGAGCGACAAGACCTTTATATTATATCCTCTCGATCTGCCACTATCTATCAAACCACGAATGCGCCAATTGCGCCCGCCAAACAATATATCAGTGTACGAAATAAGCTGTTGAGGTATGAAAGGGCCAGGAGATACCCCCACCCACGCAACCGACTCAATGGTTGTTGCCGGCCTTTGGAAAAGTCTTCTTTCCTCTTTACTTGCCAAGGCTTTATTCTCTAGTTGGCGCTTCAACACCAAACCCATCCCGCGGCAAACAAGAAAACAAAAACAACCTAAAAAAAACACACACACACAAGCTGAGAGCAGGAGTAGAAAACCACATTGACCTGAGTGTTTCGGCAATTAATCATCAACTCAAACGATAAACTCCCATGGAGAAAAATATTGGCAGCTCAATGTTTCTAGACAAATTCTCTTTTTTGTCTTTTTTGCCAGATTGGGTCCCTCTCTCTTGAGCCGCGAACGAGAGCGCCAGGCAAACAATTGCGTGCGCGGCTGTTGAATCTCTAGACGTGGTACAAAAACAACTGGGTCTGTACCAGGTGGAACAGTTTTTGCAAAAAAAAAAAAAAAAAAAAAAAAAAAAATAGCTTCTTTGGCAATTGGACAAGACAAAAATGAAAATGGTGACGTTGCAACTGAAAATGATATCTTGCACCAGTATTTACTTTGAGTTCACAGTTGTTGATCTGTCAAGAAAATGCAAGTCTGTTCTATAATTGAACTATTAGATGTGCACGTGATTCTGTGTGTTTACGTGACCAATTGTAAGAACAATCAAATCAAATTCATCAATGAATGTGTTGCAAATCAATAGTTGTCTGCCACAACTTGGCCCACAAGACTTCAAGAACAAGTCCCGCACCTTTCCATAAATATTTTACTACAGTAATCAATTTTATAAATGCCTTCAACTAATTTTTTTTTTTTTCGCAATGTTCCAAGTATTCGAACGTGTGTTAGCCCTTGCCCTTCCAATATCGATATATTTTAGAGAACGGAACGTTTGGCCCCAACGCAAAAAAAATGCCGTGAAAAATAATAAACATTGATAAATAGGCAAG